>JBBMJY010000013.1:17877669-17889151 GCA_037833715.1 Toxotes lorentzi
CGCTGTGTCTCGGGACCGAGTCCGCTGTGTCTCGGGACCGAGTCCGCTGTGTCTCGGGACCGAGTCCGCTGTGTCTCGGGACCGAGTCCGCTGTGTCTCAGGCCTGAGTCCGCTGTGTCTCACGGCAGTAAAAACACTTTAACCTGAGTTCATGTACTCGTTTATACTGTCTCATTTGTGACCTCATTCCTCAGCACATCATCTTAAAGTGCATTTTGTCCTTTGGAAATGTTGATGACTCACTGTTAGCAAAGCCCCTTCTTGTACACGGAACCACATACCTGAGATGCCGTTCTCTTTGGTTAACTGATTAGTTAACTGCTAATTGCTGAAGGACCACAGTAGGTCATGTTTGTTTGTGCACTTGGCTTTCGAGTTTGCACCGTCTTAGTTCTGTGTGTAGGTTTGCTGAGTTGTGTGCAGTCCTCTGCTGTCTCTGCTGCATGGTTTAGTGGACTGGATAGACCATGAGCTGCTTCAGCGGTGACTAGCAGTGCTGTGAATGGATGGGCAGTAGTCTGACATGGCTGCCATGGTCACCCTTTCAGCCAGCAGAGCAGGAATGTCATGTAGTAATCCTGTTGCCAGTGAGGTTGCACCATTCATTTAAAGCAGGGAGATTTAAAAAAAGCTGGTTTCCAGGTCCAATGTGCTCAGGATTTACAGCAGGTGATAAATTGTTAATTGTTAAGCCTCAGTGTTGAAATATAGCACAAGTTCTGTAATTAAAGCATTTGTCAGACTGAAGACACAGTTCAGAAAGTCGTGCTTTGAAACGTTTCCAGCCTGTACATACAGAACCACAGAGCAGCAGTGCAACAGTACTGGTCTCTTGTCATCTTATTGGTCATCCACAGTATGTATTTTAAATAATAATAAATAAATAATAAAACTCTGTCTATCTCTTTCCAGAGCACCAGGACTGCCTCCATCAGGCGGTCCATGAGCGACTCGGGGAGCTGCTGCGAGTCCTAAAGGCCATTATCAGCAAACACCAGAGCCTCAACTCGGTGGACATCCTCAGTACAGCTGGAACCGTCATCGCCACGGTCAAAGGTGAGCTCTGATGACCAGCTCTCCCTCAAACACATGCACACACATAACTCACAGCCTTCCTGCTAAACATACCAGCTACTCCTCCACTCTTCCTTTGGTCTGTTTTCTGTCTCTGCTTATCTAATCCCCCCTTATCCTTCCCCCTTGGCAGTTTTCTCTCCTGGACATTCACTATTACTGCGTCCTCTCTCTCACACTGTCTCCCTGAGTCTTAAAAGGAACTTCCCAGGGAATGTTTCTGAGGAGTTTTCTTAAAGCTTCAAAGCAGTGCAGCTCTTCAGAAGTCACTCAAGTGCTTAGAATGCATCAGGCCCATACAGAGAGTAAGAAAATAATATTTGGGAGTCAGATACCTGATTCAGGAGGCAGCGAGAGAAGCAGGTGTCCTTTGTGCTTCGTCTGCCAGTCCAGAGGGAGCTACACTGAGGAATCCTTTTCAGTCTCTCTCTCTCTGAGATTATGATCTGGCATGCGGGTCAATTCTTAACTTGGCTGCCACATAAGAATCCCCAGAGTATACCTCGTCTCAATTTGCATTGCAAAGAGGGGCATAGAGGGGCTGCATAGCTGTTTGAAAAGCTTTTACTTAATAAGGAATAGTGACATGGGGAAGTGAGCAGAGTCTGAGGAGGCTCTGCATATGAATGTAGCTTCACTTCACTGAAATATTTGGAAGGAGTCCACAAACACATGGGCGTGTGTTCTGTGAACGATTATTAGACGCATGCAAGTCCCGTCTTTCTTGTAGGAACTTAATTATTGATGTGGCTTTCAAACATGTTGATGTGACGGCTTAATACTTGTCCTATAGAAGCCTTCGAATTTAGGGTCTTAATGATTTTGCTAATTCTTAAGAATGAGGACAAAAGAAAATGGCAGCTGTTTCTCAAACCTGTGTGGTGTCCTCAAAGTGACCGCTGTAAGGACACTGCTGTTAGTGATATGTCTGAGCAGGTTCTGTGTTGAACACCACATACTGTAAAAGGTTTAACAGGTACAGCAGCTGTAATCATGTAGTCTTTTATAAACATGTGCAGTGAAGCATGCCATGACCCCTGTTCTGCCACTAGGGGGCCAGAATTGCTCCACTCTTGACCCCCACACAATAACAAGGTGTTATCAGCTGTACACTTGAACCAGTACTGTTCACTACCAAATCTCAAAGCTTTTGATGTTACACAACATCAACATGTGAAATTTTATTATGCTTTATTATTTGTGGAGGTGTGTCATGTGACCAGAAGGTTCTTTTTGTTCTGACCTTAATTTTGCACCTAGGAAAAAGATGAGAAATGTACAGTTTGACTGCAGAGATGTGGAGAAAATCCTGGGGATTTTTCTAGTGGAGTTTGTGTTCCATCTCAGAGAAACACCCCAGCACTGGATCAAACAGTTTTGTTCTTCCATCCTGTGGTGTTTCATATCCAGTCGTATCCTCCACATCTTTGTATTATTCCTCATTGGAAGAGAAATTCCTCCTAGATCTAAATTCTGCGCAGGACTTTGCAGCTGATGAGTGTTTCGAGAGTGTTGTGCTTTTCCAGTGAAACAATACCATTTTTCCCCGATGATGTAACTTCCATGTTTGGACCACTGGTTGGGACCTGAGCGAGTACTGGCATTGTATTCCAGCAAGCCTCAGGATGTCCTGTTGGGGGTAGGGGTTGGACAGAGGAGCAGGAGATGTAACAGCACAGGAGAGGTACGTGCTTTGAATGGTGGTGGCTACAGTAGCTGGTCTGGGGTTATCAAGAGCCTCCAAGGGCCCCATGGACATTGGACCCATCAAAATCCTTTTTGCTTTAGTGCTTCCTGTGCCTGAGTCAGAGAGACAAATTTTTGCCTCGGAATTATTTCGTTTTGCTGGATAGAGAAAAACATTGCTGCGCCCCCATTAGGAAAAGCAACGTGTTTGGACGGAGCATTTGCGTTTCAATCACCCTGAGGTAGTGGTTACTAGTCATGATCAAGACAGCAGAAGAAGAAGACCTTGTTTTGAGGTGGGTAACTGGTAGTTTTGCCATTTGTCGTGCAGTGTACTTTTTTGGCAACACTTTCCAAAAAACCTGAGTGCAGCTACCAGGGAAGCGTCTTAGTATTTGGTTGGTGGTGTTGTGGGTGTGTGCTCTCCAGTTTTCATTGTGTGGCATGGATACTGAAGGACCTGGCTAAAGATGCATGACAGTGAGTGAGGATAAAGTTTGAACCAGTCTTCCTTTAAGGTTTGAAAACCCACTGAAGATTAATTCAACACAGTTTGGACTCTTTCAGCAGCAGCGGAGGAAATCATGGAGGCAGCAGAGCGGCACAGTGACATGGCTGATTTATTGCTTTCTGTTTGGTCTCTTTTTCTGAGCATCTCTCTCCCCATTTATTTTCTCATTGCTCAGTCAGGGCAGGAAGTTTATTGTGAAGACTGATTACAGCCGTATTTACACTGGTGTTTTCCCCCCCACTCTGTCCTCTGTCATCACTGTGTTTAGACTTACAGCAGGAAACTACTGCTTTTTCAGATTACAGCCAAATATACACACTTGCAGTCTTTGCTTATCTTTTCTGATTGAAGGTACACAGTTGTTTTTGGATGCCTCTGAGGGACTATTCAATTTTAAAATGTCTGCACGTTTGAGATATGAAGTGAGCAGTTCCTTAACTCTCAGTGTGATTTGAGGAGTACAGCATGACTCAGAGGAGACTTTCTTTGACTCCATCCTTGACGTCATGCACAGGATGATGAATCATGCCCTGGGATTCGTGCCTTAATCGCAGGATGTCTTCAGTGTGCAGGGTTCAGGTCTGTTACCAAAGCTGACTCTATCCTACTTTATCACAATTTGACAGGAGTGAACTTTAAGGAGGTGAACGAAGAGAACAAACAGAAGCTTTTCGGAGAGATCTACACTGCTATCGACACATTGGCCTTCACGTTTGGCAATGTGTAAGTATGATGTGATGCCTATTGATTGGCCCATTGTTCCACCAGTTGACTGCATTTTTGTTCTTAAAGGTCAGTTCTTGAAAGAGCAGCTGTATGTTGCTCCTCTCCATGTTCTTGCCAGAGAACATAATTAATGTTAGTCAATAAATTGGTTCCATAAAAGCAGAAATAAACAACCAAAGGCAGTCACCAATAACATCGAGGCTAATGTGGTGAAAGATAAAACTAAGCCTTCAAATAAATAAAAAAAAAAGGAGAATAGGTCCAGAACTATATAATAATAAAAGAAGCAGAACAGATATGTGTGTAAATACTGTACTAACAGCTACATCACATATTCACAGTTATTCGTCTCAATACTAAAGAGGCAGTTTTTCACAGTTTGAAAAAAACAAACCCTGTTGGCATCATCTTAAAATTTAACATTTTTAAATAGAAGTCTTGCATTACAAACTGGAGGTGGGGAGTTTGAAAAAAGTGGGTGTTTAGGAGGCAGGAGCAAAGGCTAATAAAACACATCACAGAGTTGCATTATGGGAATTGTAGGATCTGATGTTTCCGGAGCTTGACCCATGCTAGAGATGAGATATCTTAGCCTTTGGTGCATTAAGAGCTGGAGTCTCTCCCTTTAAAACCCTCTGTACAGAAACACAATGATGACTTGAGTTATGCTTTAAACACATTCCTCTTGGATATGTTTTATCTTGTATTAATCTGATGTATTGGTTTGTGCCTGTGTTCTCCTTCAGAGTGTCTGACTTCCTTATGGGAGATGTAGAGAATGGATCAGTGTTGGGGCTTCCCCTGACGAAGAGAAGCAGGGTAAGAAAAGTGCAATATTTATATTCTGGCTTTCCCTCCATCACAATCCACCAGAGGATCCAAGTAATTTAACATGTTCCATAGCATCGAAAATAAAAGGCTGATATTAGTGTGTTCATATTCTTAAACACACATTTATCGTTAGCGTTAGCGTTCAGCGTCCTGTTAATGCCAGGATGTGGCCTACTGCCCCTGAATTGTCAAGAAAAAGGTGTGAAAAATTAGCCAGCAGAGTTCAGGGGTTGACGCGTGTGCCTGAAATGGTTTCTGCAAATGATGAATTAATTCTATGCATTGTTGTTTTCCTGCAGCAGGTTTTATAAATTCTCTGAGGAGGAAGCCGAGGTTCTGATACGCCATGTTTTAAGTGTGTTTGCAGAGAATGTCGTGCTTTGAGAAGGAAATTCATCCACCCATCTGTGTGTTTTTCAGTCTTTTGAGAACGTCTCCGTGGAATCTGGAGGATCCGGTCTGGAGAAAGATGATCCGCCAGGTAAGACCTATCTCTATGACACAGAGCTACTGTACTGTGGTGCTGCTCTGTGGAAGTTAGAGGGTTATCGTTTCTTCATTTCTTCTAATTCATGTTCATAAATCAGTCTTAAGCTGAGCTGGTTTATCATCTGTGCTGCGTCACTGCAGGCGTAGCTAGATCAGTCTAAGCACTTATTAATACATCCTGCAGTCAGTCTCCTGTCAGCATTACTTACCTTCAAATGGTATTAGCCTGTATCACACTCATGCAAGGTCAGTATGGGCTTTTCCCTCAGACTCGGCCACAGATGTTGTTAGCTAAGCACATATGATGCGTCCAGCAGTGGTCAGAGGTACGTCGGGTGGGAGTCGGTCACTGTCGGTCGTTTTTAAGCCCGTCTTTTACAACATCCCGCGTGGGATTCCTGTGGTTGTCACAGGGCCGTGTCCGCCGGTTCGGGCCGAAGAGGTGGACAGGAAGCTGCAGCGGCAGGACAGTGGTGTGGAGTCAGCGCTGCTCTACGCGAAGGCCTGGTCCAAGTACACCAAGGAGCTGCTGGCATGGGTGGAAAAACGCCTCAACATGGGTGAGTTAGAGCACAGCTGCAGTGTATGTCTGATGTGTAGGGAGGCAGCAGCGAGTAGCACCTATCACACTGAAGTCAGCTGTCATGTGTTAGTGTCATGGACCATGCACTTAACTTAAGAACTTCATTACATACTCAGGTAAGTGTGGGTAGTCATGTCACGGTGTCTGAGATGTTTTCATGTATATGTCATGTACGTTTGATTTTAAAAAGCAACAACATCTGAAACACTTCTGCATAATCAAAACAATGGCATTCAGTTTTTTAAAGATCTGCTCCAGAAATGTTCAGACATGAAAATACTCTGGGTTGAATCACAGTTTGATTCAGTTTTTCAAGTTCAGGTTCTTAATAATAATAGTAAAAAATAAATAAATATCTGTTGTCAGTTGTACTGCCCACTCTCCCTTGTATTTTCAGATTCTTCATTTGCTTTGTTCACTGGGAAATAGGGCATTTTCGTTCAGTTGGTCTTAAACACGGCTCCAAATTTTACACAATCACCTGAACTGGACTTAAAACAATGGAGTCTTATCCAGGCTCAAGGTTGAATGTGCAGTGTGAGAACTTTTGTTTGGTACACTGGTTAATGAATGGTTCCAGTCTAATACTTAGTCACTTGGCCAGTCAACACAGTGACACAAAGCACTCAGTCATGTTGTACAGGACGTTTGTAATCAGGAGAACAGACAGGTTGTTTGTTTAACACATTCACTTTGGCTAAAGCTTTATTTACTGATTCATTTTATAGATTTGTGGGATGAGTCATGAACACTGTTTGATTTAATCAGTTTTTTGGGTATTTAAAGACTAACAGTTAATACGAAAAGGTTCTTCAGCACACACATAAACACTGTGTAGGCCAGTGCAGAGCACTGTATATGATGTTAAATTGAAGGAATTCTGTGTGAACTTTGGTGTGGTCTATGTTCAGATATCGAGTGTGCGAAGAGTTACGCCAAAATGGCTGAATCTGCTAAGACGCTTGCGAGTCAGCAGGTGAGTAGATAAATGAACTTAATTTAATGAATTTAATTTTAAAGATTATTAAGGATCAACATTAAGACTTTCTCCTCTTCGTTTAAGGAATTCATGCCTTTCCGAGAGATCTACACGACTGCTTTCAAAAATGACATTGAATACAGCCAGTTGGTACTTCACACTGCAGCAGTGCTGCAGAGCAACAAGTTCACGCAGGTAATCAAGCAGAAGCTCTGCCGCCTTCTGCATTTGGTTAGAGTCAGAGGACTTACTGACTCTGTGTGTGTGTGTGTGTCTTTCTAGCCTCTCCTGGCCAGAAAGAATGAGCTGGACAAGCTACGAAAAGAGGTCAAGGAGCAGTGGCAGAGAGAGCAGAAGAAGATGGTGAGCGACACAAACATTTTCTTTGACCTGTGGACTGGAATGCTCTCGACATGCCTGAGCTCTGTATACACATCCACACAAAGGCTTTGTTTTGTCATGTCGTCATTCAGCCTGTCAGGTCAATCAGTCTGAATCATTCATTTAGCTAATTACACTTGACATATTTGTAGATGAATTGCTGTTTAACATTCGGGTAGTTTTTAATGTTAGGTGCCTCTGGTGAAGAGTTTTGTGTTGGCTCTTGTTAGCGTTGTTGGAGTAAAGGCTCACCTGTGTTTGAGTTGTACGTTAGATTTTCACAGGTGTATTTTTAAAGCTTCCTGTGTGTATCAGTGCAAAGATACTGATGAAGCTGTGATTTTCTTTTCAGTTTTGCTGCATGTGGCAGGTCTGTCTCATGTAGTATTATGTTTATATCTGTGTGTGTGTTAACATGATATGTGTACATCTCCAGCACGAGGCAGACAGTGCTCTGAGGAAGGCTCGGCTGCTGCAGGTCCAGCGGCAGGAGGAGTATGAGAAGGCCAAGGTGTCGACCAGCCGCCTGGAGGAGGAGCAGATCGGAGGAGGAGGAGGAGCAGCGGCAGCTAAACAGCTGGAGAAGAGGCGCCGGCTGGAGGAGGAGGCCCTGCAGAAGGTGCAGCACCTCCTCTGCTGGGCTGATGGCTCAGCACAAATGTTGTAGATTACAGATTCGTACGGGCCCAGAGGATTTTGTTTGCTGTGTTTTAATGTTGGTTTTATTTATTTAATTTTACTGACAGATTCAGCCAGTATGGGATGGAACCAGCTTCTTTTCAGTTTAGCTTCTTTAATATCAAACATGAAACAGCAGCTGGAGGGAAACAGCAGTAACATTTGTCTGAATAGAAAATGAGCCCATGCTCACCAGCATCATCATCATCATCATCATCATCATCATGGACCATGACTTCGAGCAGTTGAAACTGAACTTGTCTTCGGTCTGTCGGCAGGCAGAGGAGGCCAGGGATCACTGCAAAGCCTGTCAGATTGATGTCGGAGAGAAGAGAGTGGATCTCGCCAACACCAAGAGTGAGATCATCACTCAGATCCGAGAGATGGTCTCTCAGTGCGACCTCACCCTCAAGGCTGTAAGCTGAGCTTTTTGTTCTGTAAATGTTTATTTGAACTTGAGACTAATTCAGTGGAAGCGGTGTCTGACGTCCAGGACACTGTCACAGCGCCTGCAGGGTCATAATGTTTGTTTCCCCTTTTTTAGGTGACGGTCAATTGGTTCCAGCTCCAGCAGGCCCAGGTCGTGTCCCTCCCTGTCAACCACCAGAGTCTGTGTGAAAATGCCAAGCTGTACGAGCCTGGCCAGCGATACATCGACTTTGTCAGGGGTTTGCCTGCCGACGGGCCTCGTCTGGAGTCCCACTCGTTGGATTCAGCTGTGACTCAGAGCACAGGGTGAGACACGAAGATGCTGTGGTTGGATCCTGATCTGGTCTCAGGCTTTGGTTTTAAACAGCAGGTTTCTGATTATAGATCTACAGTTGGTGAGCCTTACTGGAATATCTCCTTTGACTTTAGCTGATGCTAATCTTATCAGCGTTTATGTGTCAGATTTTATCACTGAGTTACTTTTCTCTCAGAAGGTTTACAGCCAAACTTCATTTCTCTCTCATTTACTGAAAACTGTTTCAGTCTCTACATGAATTACATATCGTTTTTATATCAGAAGCTTAAATCCTGTATCACATGTATTTAAGGTAAACGAGTGGTTGTAAATACAGTGGTGGTGTCGACCTCCGTGGTGAGGTGGAGAGACTGGGTGAGGACGCTTGTTTTTGGACGGAGCTTCCTGCGGAAATGACTGCGGTCACGGGAGACAGGATCTGGGGCAGAGGGCTTAAAACCAGTTTGACTGAACCTCTTTGAAAGTTTTCAGGAGCTTTCACACTGTGTGAGCTCCGTCTGTGAGTGAAGTGAAAAACATGGAGCTCAGTCTGTTTAACACCCAGCTCTTTATGAAAGCTTTGTTACGAAAAGTTAGTTTCCTGTTGAGAGAGTTTTGTTGACACAGGTTTGTGGTCACACACACACACACACACACACCAGACAGATGGAAGTAAGAGAGTGCTTTGTTCTCTCTCTTTAGCGACCCCCCCCCAACTCTGATCCCCCTGATCAAAAGAGTTCAGAGAGGAAATGAAACATACACACTCGTATGCATCCTCAGCACTGGTTTCAAAAGGTTAAATATAGACCGCTGACCTACATTCTGTATATTGTGAGATACAGTGGGACACAGTCCTTAACAATGGTTGGCAGGGTCAGTCAGTTAATCATTGTTAAACTCTAATTAACTCATAATATCGTGATTATTCAGGGATCTCCTTGATGCTGGTGGAATTAACAAATGTACTAATTTGATATTGAATATACAGTGGGTACAGAAAGTATTCAGACCCCCTTCAATGTTTCACTCTTTGTTATATTGCAGCCTAAAATCATTTAAGTTCATTTTTTTCCTCATTAATGTGCACACAGCACCCTGTGTACATTCATGACATTCATTCATTTGTACCCTTGGCCAGATCTGTGCCTCGCCACAGTTCTGCCTCTGAGCTCTTCAGGCAGTTCCTTTGACCTCATGATTCTCATTTGCTTTGAGATGCACTGTGAGCTGTAAGGTCTTATATAGACAGGTGTGTGGCCTTCAGTGTAATCAAACACAGCTGGACTCCAGTGAAGGTGTAGAACCATCTCCAGGATGATCAGAAGAAATGGACAGCACCCGAGTTAAATATATGAGGTCACAGCGAAGTGTCTGAATACTTATGACCGTGTGATATTTCAGTTTTTCTTTTTTAATAAATCTGGAAAAATGTCAACACTTTCGTGTTTCTCTGTCGATATGGGGTGCTGTGTACATTAATGAGGAAAAAATGAACTGAGGGGGTCTGAATACTTTCCGTACCCACTGTAGTTAAAATATTGAGCGTATTGAGTCTGAAGTTGTCTGAGTTTCAACTTTCACTAAAGCCTGTTGCTCAAACCTCAGTATCTTTGAGGCCCTGTATGTTTACTATAAACAGTATCATTTTATTCCATCATTTTCCTTCCCAGAATGCCTTTCAACAAGCGCTCAACAAGTGGCTGCCACTCATCCCACAGTAACCTGTCGCAGGCATCCATGACCTCTGACCTCCTCGGTGGAGACGAGGTGGACAGTTCCATCAATGCCCAGCATACCAAGATTGCAGAGAGGCGCTCCAACAGTAGCACAGACATCCAAGGTATGCAGGCTAACGTTGAGCACGTTAGCTGCTGCTCTTCTCTAAAGTCTGACGCAGTCCACATGTGGTCTCATTGAAATCATGGTCTGTAAACACAGGCTGCTCGTGTCAGGCCTTCCTGACTCATTTTACACTGTTGACTAACTTTACTGTGGCACAGAGGTGGTGCGTTCCACACGTCCCCCCTCAGTTGTATGAAAGGCAGTGGAACCAGGTAAAAGACAAGTTGCTTTGTGAATAACATGCAAACACAGAATATGAGGTGTAAGTTTCCTGAAGCTTTGATCTGCAGCCAGTTTCCTTGTGCTGTTATCTCCCCTTTGTTATGTTTTTCTTAAGTATGCAAGTCGGATCCACCCAGATCTGTTCAGGCAGCTCAATGCTGATAGGAGCATCAGTGGTTGATGGACTCGCATGTGAAATGTGACATGTTCACTTCAGGGCTCATTATGAAACACAGAGATTTCAGTGACAGTGATGCTGTGTGTGCAGTCTACAGAGAACAGAAATGAAGGCGTGACATTTTTTACACTCATGACTGAGATGGTATTTATTTCCTTTCAATGCTCCAGCTCTTCGGATTCAGGCCCCATTTCGTCCCTGGGCCACGGCCAGCCAGGGTGGAGGGATGTGCAGCGATTCAGAGAGTGCTGGAGGCAGCAGTGAGTCCCGGTCCATGGACTCGCCCACTGCAAGCCCAGGTAGGACCACAGAGACACACACACACACACACACACTGTTACCCACATTGTATTTAGCTTTTTTTTTTTTTTTTTTTTTTTTAACAAGACAAATTATCGTTAATGAATAACACCAGGCGAGAAGAAGCTGGGTGAACTTCACAACAGCTGCGCTGCTTTGATTTTGATGGACTTATATTGCAGCTCACACAGGTCTGCACCTTCGTGTGTGTGTGTGTGTGTGTGTGTGTGTGTGTGTGTGTGTGTGTGTGTGTGTGTGTGTGTGTGTGTGTGTGT
>JBBMJY010000013.1:17891313-17902199 GCA_037833715.1 Toxotes lorentzi
ACAGAAACAGACACACAGAGACAGAGAGAGAGACAGAAACAGACACACAGAGACAGAGAGAGAGACAGAAACAGACACACAGAGACAGAGAGAGAGACAGAAACAGACAAACAGAGACAGAAGCAGAGACACAGACACAGAGACAGAGACACAGAAACTGAGAGGCAGAGACGGAGAGACAGAGACCACCTCTGCCCCATCAAAACATTTGAATAAAAGGGAAAGTTGAATCTGGCCACAAACCGTCCTCTGAGGCCAAATCCACCGACTGGTCTGAGCTGGGGGACCGGGCAGTGGAAACTGAAGACCTTTTGTTTGTCTTCTGAGGAGTTCCCTCCATCAGCCCTGTTCCGCCCTCCCAGAGTTCATTTTAGGTCCAGTTTCTTTCCATATTTGTTACAGAGAAAGAGAGACAATAACAAAAGGGTTAGTGGAAAAAGCTTTTTAAAGATGGGTTATGTAATGCTGATAACAGAACTCTGCAGTGAACTGAAATCATTCCCTGGTTTTGGTTCAAGACTGGAAATGAAGTTTTTTCTTAATTCAAAGAAAAGCAACCCTGAACCTGGATCTGATGTTTAGAGAATGGGATCATGGGACGTCCCAGAAGTCCCACTGAGTGTGTTTGTAGGATCACATGCTCTCATGCAGTTATGTTACTGTGCAGTGTTTTGCTTTCTTCCTGACTTTTTTTTTTTTTACTCTAACAATCAAGATGGTTGGCAGGGAAACAAACGGCTCCACCTCATCCACCTTCATTCTCTGCCTTTAAGCTGTTCGTTGAACTGTTGAAGCCTTTTTTTGTGTGACTGAGAGATGTTAACTGTGTGTGCAGTGTTCGTTGGCCTGCCATAAGAAGTGTCTGGAAACCTTGGCCATCCAGTGCGGCCATAAGAAGCTCCAGGGGAGGCTCCACCTCTTTGGCATCGACTTCACGCAGGCGGCTAAGAACAGTCAGGACAGCATCCCCTTCATCATACGGAAGTGTACGTCAGAAATCGAGAACAGAGCGCTCAACATTAAGGTAAGTTCAGTCGGATATGAAACATACGATGATTCCTGTCACATCATGAAATAATGGTACTGGAGGGAGCCTCCACCTCACACCAGTTGTATTGTTGGTGACAGTGTTACTCACAACTTAAAAACCTGTTGCCTCCAGTTAGAAAGAGGATGTTGCTTCATTAGGATTCAGTGGCTGTGATGGAGGACGATGAACTACTCACCTTTGTAAACACAGGCCTGATTGACATTTGCACCAGACAAACACTGAGTTTATGAGTTGAAACAAATCAAAATATTTGGGTGTAAATATGATTCAGTTGAAGTTATTGTTTTAGTTTTTGTATAATTCTTTAAACCACGTTCTTCAGCTAAACGTGTGGACCCTCTTTCTGTAAATGCAGGTTGTGAAGCATGTTGATGTCTGTGGTGTATCCTGTGATTTCCCGGTGTCACCATGGTGAGCCAGAAAGCTGCTTTTAACTTTGCTGTTACTGTGTTTTGGTTTTGTGCTGTGAAGGGTATCTACCGTGTGAATGGTGCCAAGTCTCGGGTGGAGAAGTTGTGCCAGGCCTTTGAGAATGGCAAAGACCTGGTGGAGCTCTCCGACCTTTATCCCCACGACATCAGCAACGTACTCAAACTCTACCTGAGACAGGTGTGCTGCTTTTGAAACCTTATCATTAACATAAGAGGTGTTGAGGTAAATTTACTGACGCCTGCGGTTCTTGTGGCACATAAGGACATGAGAGGGTTAAACGTGAGCTCGGCTCAGTGGTGTTTATTTGTCTGTGTTTATTTCTGGCACACATTTCCCACTTCTCATCCCCTGATTCCCACTTGTGCATTTTCTCATATATTTTGGTTGTTTCTGTTTATTCTTCACTTCCTTGTCTCATTTGTTTTACTTGTCCTTCTTTCCTCCATACTTTCGCTGGCAGCTCCCAGAGCCGCTCATCCTGTTCCGCTTCTATAACAACTTCATCGGTTTGGCCAAGGAAAGCCAGAGCATCATTGTGGAGGAACTGGAGGCACTGCGGCTCAGTCCCACCCCGGTGGCCCCGGCCCAGGTCAGCGTGGATCTCAACCGAGTCCTCTTCAAGCTCAAGGACCTGCTGAAGCAGCTGCCACCAGCTCATTACAAGACACTGCAGTTCCTAATAGAGCATCTGCACCGGTAGGTCTCAGTCACATAACCGCAGGCCGTTTTCCACTTATGGATGTGAAAAGTGATAATTGATTAGTCATCCTCTCCCCTTCCTTCCTCTCCAGGGTGACAGAGCGGTCCGAGGAGAATAAGATGACAGCCAGTAACCTGGGTATCATCTTCGGCCCAACGCTGATCAAGCCGAGGCAGGCGGATGCCGAAGTGTCCCTGTCCTCTCTGGTGGATTACCCCTATCAGGCGCTCATTGTGGAGCTCCTGATCAGACACTATCAGATGGTCTTTGATACCCCCCTCAGTCCCCTAAGCAGCACCTCGCCCACAGAGGTTGATGCCCTGCTCCGCCATGACACCCGCCTCACCCACCAGGAGAAGGAGCAGCAGCTGAGAAGGCACTCCAAGTCGCTGGGAGACATTAAGGAGGTAGTCAGAGTTTTTTTTAATGCCGTGTAACATGACTAAACATCACAGGACACGTTTTTCCATTTCTCATTTAACATGGACCCTCTGACACTTTGTCTTTTTCCCTTACAGCAGACCTCGAAGGTGTATAAGAGACATTCCTCCATTATTCCTTCTTCCCACTTACTGGCTGAGGTTCAGGAGACCATGCCAGGCCTCGATGGAAGTGACTTCGAACCAGGTCAGTGTGTTGTGACACAGCTGGATAACCAACAGAGAGATCACATTGTTATCAGGCCATTTTTTTCTTAAAACTCACGGCAGGATATTGTCTGTGAATTTCTGAACTTCATTTTACTTGATATTTTAATGTCTAACCTCTTTGATCTCTCTGTTTAAAGCTGATGAAGTGGATTCAGAGACCCTCAATGGGGTTTTATCATCAAGCGTCCCTGAAGCCCCGAAGCCTGGTGAGAGAGGGCTCTGTCGTTCTCAGCACATCACAGTCGCCAGAGTTCAGCTCCGACACCCTCGCAACAAGCTCTCCTCCCGGCCGATCAGCATGCCAGCTGAGAGGATACTGAGCCGAGGCCCAGCCGACGAGGGTAACGCCCGGGACGGCACCGAGCCAGACGTCAGGAAAGGAGGCAGCTGCGACCAGTCTATCGCAGAGGTGGACGAAACTGAGAACACTAAATTGCGAGTGGCCACACATTACCGGAGTACGTTTATTGACACTCAGACTTTACGCAGAACTTGGGACAAACAGTACAAGCATGACGTTGCTTCTAGGGCCGTGAGGATTGTGGCCACAGAGAGCACGGCGGTGGATTCCAGCAAATTATCAGCCTCTGTGCCATCAGCCCTCTCCCTGGGAACCAGCACGAGCACTATTAGCACCATTTACCCCAGCAGACCTTACACAGTCGCAGTGCGACCCGGCAGGACTTTGAGAAGGGAGGACAGTGTAACCAAGTACAGCCCCGTCACAACGGCTTTCAGGGCCCCCAGGACTCTCCAGCCTCCCCCAGGAACCTTCTACAAGCCCCCGTCTGGGAGCAAAGCGAAAGTGCTGAAGAACTGTGCACTAGCTAACAGCGCTGAGGAAGAGGATGAGGAGGAGGATGACGATGAGGACGAGGAGGAGGAGGAGTTGGGGATTGAGATAGAAGTGTCTGTAGATGAGGAGGACACCGAGGCCGAGCAGGTGGCCGTGTCTCAGTCTCCCAGTTCTAGCCCTGAGGAACTGGGCCAAAACCACACCAAACCAGTGTACCAGAGACTAAGGCCCAGACGCCTGCAAGAGGTGGAACATCGAGAGGCTCATTTTGTGTGATCCTCTGAGAGTCACGGCGGTCAGAGATCTAACAATCGGTGCTCCAGTGTGTGCCATGTTCTGTTAGAGAAAGATAAGAAACATCTGCATTGACTCTGCAAAGACAGTTTCCAGATGTGCTGTGATTTTGGGCACTACACAGAGAATTAAATGTAAAAGACAAACAGGATGCACTTAAAAAGCTGTACATTTTTAACATGATTCACCAGTATTTCATTTACCAATCACCTGCTCAGTGCTCTCTGACACCTGGTCAGAATATTTATAATTTTTTTCAAACTGTGCAATTCCATTTTATTGGAGTATTTTGTATAAAGTTCTTACACGCTCAGTATATATGTATGTTTATATACCAAAAAACTGATTGAATCCTTACACTGGTGCATGTGGTCATGACGTTGAAAAAAAGTTTTGTGCACTGATGTCCGTGCTCTTCCACAAATCTTTTCCGAGTCATGTTTCTGCCTGCCGAGTCACAGCTGTTACATTTAGGGAATCATTAATTAGTTTGCTAATAACTCGTGTATAAAGGAATATAATGAGCCTTGTTACATGTTGTACTGAATACTTCCATTAGCGTTTGCTAATGTTATGAAGCACCAGTTGCAAAGGGTGTTCATCCACTTGTTTTTATACTTTTGAATGTTTATGGTGTCGACTCTTCTGAAAAGCTTTTAGAGATGCCGCGGCATTATCTTTCTTATCTTAACAGAACATTTCTTCATCGCCAAAGTTTTTTTATTTTCTTTTCTTTTAAACTGAAGTAGTTTTATCAATAACCTAAATCTTACAGGTTCTTTGTAAGTAACAGGAAATGCATCATTTATTTAAATGGTATCTGTTTGTCATGGTAATGTACACGGCTGACAGAATGTTAAAGTTCAGTAAAGAAAAAAAAAACAGGTACATGAAAACAAACACCCTTTTGTAACTTATTAAAATATATCTGACGACTTCCAGCTGTGATGGTTTGTTTATTTTCAAATGTTCACATTTTTATCAACTTTATTTAACATTAAGAACTGTTGTTGTTGTTGTTGTTGTTTAACTCTTATTTAGTTATTTATCCAGGTAACCAAACAGCTTGATGACCTGTGAACAGATTGTTGAATAGTAATTATAATGGAAATATAAATTCAGGGGTAAGATTATAGCAGTGGTAGGATTATACAGTATACTGAGGGCCAGGTGCTTTGGTTATTAGGCCTCTACAAATGGATGAGAGGCGTTAGCAGTCCCCCAGCACCGAGAAAGGAGATTAAATCAATCTGCTTAACTATTCACAAGGTCTGGAAACGAGCTGTGTTAGCAACCTCAAGGAGCGCTCAGTGGAATATGTGCTGTTATACTTTATTGGCTGGACATTGGCCTACAGAGCAGCTGTTCTCCTGAGGTAAGTGATGTGTTATACTGCACTGTCTTTCAAACTCAGTCACTGTGGATCTAATTAGTGATGTTTTAGCCACGAAGTTGCATAATAGTTGTAGTTGACCTCGACTGAAGCTCATTTTAATCGAGGGAACCAGGAACGTGCTGCGTTCAGTGGTGACATTAACCATGAAGAGATGCTGTGAAAACCACAGCATCCATTTATAGATTATAGATTTATATTTAACCTCATTACAGAGCTATTGGTCACTTTCACATGGATCACTCACTGGATGAACTGGTGGACAGCTCTCTGATGAACTCAGCAGTTCATCCACTGAAATCATTGTGTAAAACACGAGCTGGCTTCATTTAGTAGCATTTAGCTTCAGTAGTATTGTGGCTGGTTAAACACAGGTTTGTTGGATGGTGCCAGCTCCTGCGGGGGTGAAAAGGAGGAGCCATGGGGGCAGGAACACAGGTCAAACTCCTGCTGTGGAAGAACTGGACCATCCGCAGGAGGCAGAGGGTAAAATGTCCTCACTCATCAGCTGCACTCCACATTTACCCTGGTGACAGTCACAGTTAACTAAAATGACTCGGGCCTCATTCTTTGTTTTCTGATGATACAAACTCTTCTTTGTTCAGAACTGGGGACCCTGATCACTGTCAGCTACTTCTCTTATACCTTATTGGTGATAACTCGTTGTTTGTAACATGTTCGAGACCCTACAGAACATTCTAGTGAAGTTGATCAGAGGTCTGAATCACAACAGTTAATACACAGCTGAATGTTCCTGAGTGACTCATAATATTCGTCTGTCCCTCAGTCATGTTTTTATACCTTGTGAATTTATCCTACAGTTTGTTCATCATATAACATCGCATCTTTCTATGGTAGAGTTTAAGATTTTTTGCTCTTCACCCAGGTGCGATTCTTTATGGAGATCATGTGGCCTGTTATGTTGTTCATGGGACTGGTGTGGCTGAGAAGAGTGAATCCTCTGTACCGCCAACATGAATGTAAGCAACAGCTGTGTCTTCAAGAGCATTTCCTCTGTGGTCCATGGCAACCCGTTCATAAACGCTGATAAATGACTGGTGTAAAGCGATGAAAGCCAAAAGCGTCTCCTCTCCCTCAGGCCACTTCCCCAACAAGGCCATGCCCTCCACAGGGGTCCTGCCATGGATCCAGGGAATCTTCTGTAATGCCAACAACCCTTGTTTCCAGTATCCCACCCGTGGAGAATCTCCCGGCCTTGTGTCCAACTACAACAACTCCATGTGAGCATCACGCTGGGCGGGTAGAGGGAGGTGACTCTAAGCCGGAGATGTTGAATTCCTATGAAATATCTGATCTGAGATGAAAAGGCAGACTTATGTAACGGAGTCAAAGAGAATATCTTCACATGTCTCTGGATTATGTTTTACTTGTTTCAAAGCCTTGGTCTGTGCAGACGCTCATATATTAATGTATTTGTTGTTAATCTGTAAATGTGTGTGATCTGTCGTTGACCTCGCTCCTCAGACTGGCTCGCTTCTACTCAGATGCCCAGGAGCTTCTTTTTAATGATCCACAGTTTCTGCAGCTCGGTCGTCTCTGGAGGGAACTGAACACCATGAGCAACTTCATGGACACGCTGCGCTCCCATCCTGAACAGGTCTCAGGTCAGTGCTCCAGGATTTCATCATCACACTGCAGATCTAACAAACTGAACACACGAGATGTGAAGAAGATTTCTGTTATTATGAAAACGTCAGATAAAAGCCTTCGTCATCGACCATGTCACAGTCTCCGTCACACTTTTTCCCATCAGTCTGTGTTTCTGTGCGGCGTAACAGGATTACACCACGTGGACTTAAGAAAGGCCCGTAATGTAAGCTGCTTACTTTCACCAGCAGCTCGTTGTTTATTTGGTAGGAGAGCAACTCCCATGCCCCCATCCACCCTGCTCTCCTCATGACAGGACACAGAAACACTGATCCCGCATCGAGGGACACATCCACACAAACAACATACAAGCCTCTGTCCATGTCAACGCACACACGTACAGCCACACTGTGTATTCAGTGTGTTTCCCTGCTGCCAAACTTGAGTCTTTACGATGGGAGTGGAATGAGGCTGAGTGCATTCCAGCCTGTGAATGATTACGTCTGGCCGCTCTCATGGAGAAAGACGTAGATGGACTGACAGAGCTAATACAGATACAGATCCACATTCCACACAAGTTCCCATGAGCCCCTAGAAAGAAAAATGAATCATGTTGAGAACCAAGTTATGTAACTGAAGAATCTGACTCATCACGACTGATCATATTAAACCAAAAATCTCTGAGTGGATTTTATGATTTCAAAGACCTGCTGTCTGTGTGCTACGGTGCCTTCATGTTCACCACGGAAATCTTTCGTTTCTCTCATTATGGTTTGATGCTGTGTAAAAGAAGCAGGTGATAAATGATCTGTTTGGACTGCTGTGTGTTGATTTCCCCCCCGGATGTGTACAACCCCCAGGACTTTTCTGTCAGTGCCTCATAAACTTTCAGTCAGCGTGAATAACTCAACCACAAAAACAAGAGGTGACGTTCAACAGCTGAGACACTGTCACTGTCGAACCTCCAACGTTTTCTGTGAAGTTCAGAAAGAACAAAAGATTTCAAGATTGAAGCCACTTGTCTGATGCTGCTGCTGATGAACATGTCTACAAACCCACTAATATACAGTATCATATCTAAGTGGTGATCACATGTTGGACATGGCTGCAAACTGCAAACTTTTCCATTTCATGTCCATTTGTCACATCCTTCCCTCTGAAATCAACATTTTCTCTATTTCTCTGTACTGTAACTTCCAGCGCAGACTTTATTCATGCTCAGACAGGCCACTGGAAACAATGACAGTGCAGAGGTGCAGTGTCTTCACCCCACGTTGTCCTTTCAGAGCTGCAGATTTGTCACAACTTGCCTAAAAAATGTGCCAGTTTCAGGATTTTTCCAACATATCCAGTTTATCCACTGAGCGAATCAAGAAATGTGTGTCGGTAGAGAGCATATGGTTATTAAGCCCAGGGAGAGTGTATGTACCATGTACAGTTAAAGAGCAGTCATTCACATGAACTGTCTGTGTGTCTCTGTAAAGGACGAGGAGTTAAAGTGGAGACGATCCTGAAGGACGACGAAACGCTGACGTCATTCCTGCTGAGAGACGTTCCTCTGACAGAGTCTGTGGTCTATCATTTAGTCAATGCTCAGATCAGGCCTGAACAGGTACACACACACACACACACACACACACACACACACACACACACACACACAGCATTTTTACATCAATAAATCAGTCCCTCATTCATTTTCATTTAGCCCCTTTGGTACAAATCCAAGACTTTGAGCTTTTGGCAATTTCACATGAAGAAGTAAAAGACAAGAAGGCAGCTGACTGGCATTAATATGAATTAATTAACATTAATATCTGCATGAATTCAGGAGTGTGTTCATCACCCTGGTGTTAATTTGGACTTTTAGTTTTTCACTTGTATCTAACAGTTCTTTGATTTAAGTCTGGTAAAGCCCTGTGTGTCGTGCCACTGTGAACGTTAACGGCAGTTCTTATGTTAATGATGTTAATGACGTTTGAGTGTGGCGGATACAGTAAATCTGATTCAGTGGTGAACCTTCACACAGCCAAAGACACACACACATTCACCCAGTCACTGCTGGGTGAATGTGTGCTGGTGTGGCTGTTTGTCAGGCCAGTGTTAATATCATGTTAATGGAAACTCACAGGTGTGACTGAAGGTGTCAGTGTGTTCGTCTGTCTTTATGTTGAACTTTCCAGCTTTTACATTGTTGTGCAGTTGGAGGTGTGGAGGATGGATCACAGCATCACAGCATACGACAACAGACAGTGGCTCTGGAAAGATTTCACATGCCCTCACTTTATTGTGTCATAGAGTAACCGGGCATGAAGGGTCTTGGTCAGGGAGGTGAACCAAACGGTTCCTGCAACGGAGTTTCAGAAGTCTTCTGCAGAACCTGATGGTTGAGAGGACGGACTGAAACCACTCTGAGGGACAGGGAGACTGATCAGAACTGAGGAAAGGATGAATGCAGCCAGAGAGAGAAAGAAAGAAAACCAGCTCCAGAGTCCAGGACCTGAGACTGGGGTGATGGTTCACCTGTCAGCAGGATAATGACCTGAAGCAAACAGCCAAGACAACACTGGAGCGTCTCCAGGACAAATCTCTGACTGTCCTTGAGTAGAGACTTACCCAAGATAACTCCAAGCTGCAACCGCTGCCAAAGAGGCCTCTGCTGTATTCCTCGAATTTAAGTGCTTTGGAAATTCCTTTGAAAAAGAGAGGAACCACTTACTGTGCCTGTAAGCCTCGATGAAGGGCAGAGTCTAAATATTTAAGTTGCCCTAACTTACATCTCCTGTCCACTTTTTTTCAGTTTGCCTTTGGGGTCCCAGACTTGCATTTAAAAGATATAGCCTGCAGCCTGAACCTGCTGGATCGATTCCTTATTTTCTCCAGCCGCCGAGGACTCTACGCCGTCCGCAACGCCATGTGCATCCTTACCCCTCAACGGCTGCAGATCATCGAGGACAAATTCTACGCCAATGTCGACTTTTTCAAGCTCTTCCGGCTGGTCAGTGCTTGTTTAGAAGTCTGATAACAAAGGTTTACAGCTGTGTACGTACAAAACTATAAGATAGATAAACAGATTTTTATAAATAGCACCTTAAATTATTACCTCTAGTAAGCTGTGGACATGTGCTTAAAGCTGCAGCCTATTAGCTAACGGTCCACCATTTTATTCACTTACCTCTGAGTCACATCTGCCCAGTCACACCTGTCTGCCATAATTAAGCTTGTAACCATAAAACCTCGATCAAAGTCTGACAGAGGCATCATAATAAATCTGTGATATGAATACATGTTGCACTGATAGAGTTATCCAGCCAGTTTGTGAATAGGAGAGGCCTGTTTGGGGCTGGAACTGGATGAGTCCAGTTTGGGATGTTGCCATGTTGATTAAGTTGTGTGCAGAGATCTCCACAGGGATCAGTCAGACGAGGCCGAGCTGAGTTCTGGCTGAATGACTTGAGGTGACGTTGGCATCAGACGCTGTGGGGTTTGGCAGGATATGGCATTTTCAAAATAGTTATCCAGCAGTGTCAAGTGTTAACTTGACTCTGCTGGTGTGATGGGCTGAATTTTAACAGCTGTTTATCCCACTCTGTAATCTTTATCTCATATATTCATATTTATATGTTATAGAGATTATTTTCAGTTACACTGATCGGGTGGCTCATCAGTAACAATGTATTATCTCTGGTTGCACCTCATGTTTCAGATTCAGCTCAGATCTGGATACAACTCACGGGCCTATTGTCTGACATGCAGCATGTTTACAGTCAGGAGACACAGGGGACAAACAGCTGTTAGTATTTTTATATGGACTATGACTCAGAGGGTGGGACAAATATTTCTCAGGGAAATGCAAAAAATAAATACAGGCCTAAACTATCCATCCATTCATCTATCTATCTATCTATCTATCTATCTATCTATCTATCTATCTATCTATCTATCTATCTATCTATCTATCT
>JBBMJY010000013.1:17925847-17958010 GCA_037833715.1 Toxotes lorentzi
GCTTCCATCCAGAGGAGGCTGCGTGGGCTAAAGAGAAACCGCCTGAAGCCTCATTCCACCGGATCAACGTCCTCTCCCCGGTGAAAGACTACATCTAAAACGAGTTCAATAATGTGGAAGTTACAGCTACACAATACTGAAGGTGCTCTGGGGGGTTTCTCAATAGAAGACAAGCTGAGTCATTCAGCAGCTGACTGTGTTTTTAATGGTGCACTACGTTACGTTTCAAATGGAAACTCGGTAATCGATTGGTAATCGAATCGAATCGGGAACTTGGACCGATGAACCACCTCTATTCTGTATGTCCACGTGACACTGGTGCAGTCAGTGGTGTCACTGATTACGTCAACAAAAGGTAAAGTACTGAACATACCTGGCAAACACTGCGTCATGATGGAGAAGCTCACCCACGCTCCAACCTGCAGCATGTGTCACACATGCAGGGAGACAAACAGGTAAGCACGCGAACACCGGTGATACTCACCGTCATGATACGTCACTCTGAGGGACCTGTGTTACCTCGTATGTGTAGTTTGGACAGGACACAAAGAAGAACAGCCAGGTGAAGGGGTTCTTTGTTGGAACAGGGTACCTTCTGCCCCTGGGTCCTAAAATCAAACAAGACAGAACTGATTATCAGTGTCTTATCAGTGTTAACATGAAATGCTAAGCAATGATCAACATGGACGGTGTCTTCAAACCGTCCTCTTTCAACTCACCGTCTCCTCTGAGGTTATTCAGACTCAAGTGAATGGAGAAGTTTCCCAGTTCACACATCTGGAGCAGAAATATTCATTTCACTTCTTACTGTCATCGAGTGTCACATCGAGCATGAACACATGAATTTACATCAGCATACGCACCACAAATATGAACAGGGCGTAGTTGACCTGTAGTTCTCCATATGCTGTGAGGAGAGAGAGCTGGTAAGCTGCAGAAAACAGAGAAACAGCATGCTGTGTGTGTGTGTGTGTGTGTGTGCATGGGTAAACTCACATGGAGGTGTATAAAGAGGGTGGTTGATGTAATAGGCCAACCAGGCTGAGAAGCCCCAGTAATAAGCACAATTCTGAGAGAACAAACAAACAGAGGAATGAATGTTTGGAAAAGAAACACATGTGTGTGTATATACATACATATACATATACATACATATACACTACCGCTCAGAAACTTGGGATCGCTTGCAAATTTCTTGGTTTTTCAAAGAAAAACACATTTTCATGCAATTCACAAACCATTAAAATGAATCAGATGCTTTTTAAAGAGTCCTATTATCATCAGCTGTCAGTCCTCTGCATCAGTCTCCTGGTGTGGCTGCTAATCGAGGCAAATTGATTATTAGAAAAGCCTTCTGCAATTGTGTTGCACACCTGAAAACCGTTGTACTAATAAGGGAGCATGGCATTCTTTAGGTTAGTTTAGTACCTGAAGCATCAGCAGTTTGTTTGTTTACAGGCTCAAAATGACCAGAAAGGAAGAACTTTCTTTAGAGACCCATCAGTCTATTGTTGTGCTTGGAAAGGAAGGCTATTCAATGCGAGACATTGCAAGGAAACTTAAAATCTCTTCCCATGCTGTTAACTACTCCCTTCAGAGAGCAGCACAAACTGGCTCAAACAAGCACAGAAAAAGGAGTGGGAGGCCCCAATGCACAACTGTGCAAGAAGACAAATATCTGAGAGTGTAGTTCAAGACAAATACGCCTCACAGGTCCTCTACTGGCAGCTGCATTAAACAGTACCTGTCAAACACCAGTGTCAGCATCAACAGTGAAGAGGCGACTTCAGGAGGCTGGACTTCATGGCAGAATTGCCATGAGAAAGCCATATTTCAGACTGGACACTGGAAGAAAGGTTTGAGGTCTTCGGACCAAACAGAAGAACATTTGTGAGATGCAGAACAAATGAAAAGATGCCAGATCAGTGCTTAATACCATCAGTCAAGCATGCTGGAGGCAGCGTGATGGTGCTTTGGAGGTGGTAAAATAGGAGAGAGTGGAAGGGACCTCGACGAAGGAAAGCTATCACAAGACACTGCAACGCCATACCATCCCCTGTGGACAGCACCTGACTGGGGCCAGTTTCATCCTACAACAGGATAATGACCCAAAACACACCTCCAAAATGTGTCAGCAATATTTAAAGAATAAACAGTCAGCCAGAATCCTGACTGTGATGGAGAGATCTGAACCCTATGGTACAGAGGAAGCATGGGGTGAAATCTCATCAGATTACCTTGAAAAACTGACAGCTAGCATGCTAAGGTCTGCCAGGCTGTGATTACTGAGATTTTTTTTTGATGAAGGCAAAGAACACATTCATCATTTCCATTAAAATCATTATTTCTAACTCTGACAATGTCAGCATGTCCTGTTCATTTGTTATATTTCCTGTTCAGACTAATTTCATGTGTGTTTCCATGGAAAACAAGAACATTTCCAGATGATCCCAAACTTTTGAGCAGCAGTGTATTTACTCTTCTTTTCAAGGGTAGTCATGTCCTCATGTCTTCACCTTGACTATTGTCCTGAGTGGCATGGTCCCATGAGCGAATCGATGAACAAAGACAGTCTCTATCAACCTCTTCAGATAGTGGAAGGTATGACAGGCACAGGCTAATCTGAGAGACAGAGGCCAGGGAGGAGTTCACAAACACACAAACATCTTAGTGAACAGCTCAGTTTAACGTTTTTGACTTTTATCACACGGTTTTACAGCAGATTGCAAATTGAAGATAAAAACCCTGAAACTGTAACGACTCCTGTGGACCGAACTGGGTCACTGCAGCAACTAAACGTCTGGGATGCAGCAATTTACAGTAAATAACAGAGCACATACACAATAACACGCAACACTAGAATAACAAGAAAAACTGCATAAATAAATAAAGTATGTAGTACTGAGTTTCTTTTTTCTTTTTATTTTATTCCTTTATTGTCCCTCAAGTTGTTTCCAACTAGGAAATTACTCTCTGCATTTTACCCACAGCCGCCCCAGAAATGATACAGGACTCGTCCGGGAGTTATAGGAATACAAAGTTTAAAAAACTGAATTACATTACGGTTTACTCAGACCCTGTCTGTAGGACCTGAGAAAATACTGGTACTCATTTTCATTACTTTCATTTTTGCTCCATAACAGATGTAATTCCATATGTTGTGAGGCAAATGAAGGCAGTATAAAAACAAATCACAAACTTCAATAAAGTTAATCAAAGTTTTCTGGACAAGAAATCCATCTCATGTCTGTAACATATTTATCCAGCTCGGGATGTTAGGTGGTTCTCTAACCAGCTAACTCACTCGAAGCCTATCACTGGCTTGTTACAGCTGTAACCTGTCATAAGTTGTGTTGTAGCTGACATTTTGTTTTTCCACTTACGTGACAACAGGATGGGGACTGGAGGTGAAGGCATGTCTGTGTGAGTAAATGTATGGTACTCGAAAGTAGAAGAGGAGGTAGGTGAGGAGGGGCCCGATGTACTCAGCCAGAAACACCTGGAAAAGAAAGAGCAGGAAAAGAAAACACTTCCTGTCATCACTGTAATATTTTATATGAAAAACTTTCTGGTAAAAGGTGAAATGTAAACTAAACGACTGAAAATGTGCAGCACAGTTGTAAAATCCTGATCCTGGAACTAATTCAGATTCAGATTCCTGTGCTTCTCGTCCTCGCTCTGGTCATTACAGGGATTCAGACAGATTTTATGTCAGCTAATATTCACTATGTGTGAGTGTGGTGCCGGACAGTTGTTGGTAGTGTTGTGCTCTTCTTACCATGGTCCAACCCAGCTGTGGACCAAGATCTCTGAAGTACATGGTGGCAGTGGTCCCGACAGGGAGGTTCTGTAAGATTTCATCATCTCTGAGTAATTTTCCCTCTTAAAAGAAACAAACAAAAAACTAAATATGAATTAAAATGTTTTATGCACATAGATTCAGCTTCATCTGACATGATTCTATAAACTAATTATACAACCCACATCACCACTGTGGTTTAAACAGAATCGTTTTAATGAACACCTGGTGAGTTTGTCAGCACACCTTCTCTGTACCTGGAAGCTCACGGGAGCACAGACACAGATAATATGCTCTGCTAATTGGATGACATTTTTAGAATATCCTTGGGGGGAACTGGCCCACATAGCTTTTAACCAAACCTCCACTCTGTGCACGTCAGTAATAAGACAGACCTCACTGTCCATTCAAAACAAAAGCCCTGCAACATCACACCTCACGGCAGGGCTGATGCTTCTCATGTGCTCCACGTGTTGCATTTGCCTTTCCTGTTTTAATTTAGGCTGAAACGAAGGGAAATGGATGCACATTAAATATTCTCTCTCTTTTTGATGAAAACCAAGGAAGAGCAGACGTGTTGCACAGTGATGGTGGCTCCGTGCAGATGTGGGCTGCTCTTTATGGCGTTCATTCACCTCCACACTGAAGGTCATCACAAATACCACTGAAAATTCTGGATCACACTAAATGTATCCATCGATAACGTGTAGATCAGGGGTCGGCAACCTTAAATGATCCACCTGCAGCGAACCACACCTGCGTCTGCTTCTGTTCCCTCATCGTTTTATCGCGTGCACAGGAGCGTGCGCGCAGCTGTCAACCTGAATAAAAAAGGACTATTTCACTTTACAATGTAAAATATATATTTGCAAAATAAGAGCCAATGAAAAATTATTTGAACTTTTCTTTTCTTGGATTTATCTGTCGTTTACCTACCGGAAGTTTAAAAGCTCCATAAATGCTGCCGCCGCGTGTCGCACATCGGCGGCTGTGACGCATATTTTGAGCGACAAAATTTTTTTAAAAGTTTTATTTTGATGTTACAAGATTATTTAAAATTACATTTAAAAAACGAACGAACTAAAATAAAAATAAATTTTAATTTAAATACTCATTATTTATTTTCCAAAGTCACAGGGAGCCACAGCAGAGGGATGAAAGAGCCACATGCGGCTCCGGAGCCGCGGGTTTCCAACCCCTGGTCCAGATTCTTCAATAAAAGGACATTTTAAATGCACCTTCATTATTTGACTGTGATTTCAGTGGCTTTCTTAGAGATGCATAACTCAGGCTGCCCTCTGTCAGTGGGATAAGTCAAAGACAAAACATAAATTGTCCTTTAAAAGCTCCATGTGGCAACAGTTGAGCACCCCCCAATAAATCAATAAATTACATGGAAATCCTTATCTGTATTTGGCTCTGAAATCAGGTCCTTTGGCACACAGAGATTAAAATGCTCCTTTGAGAGCATCATGGGAGCCTCGTGGTTAAGACACATGCCATGTAATCACAACTAAATCACTACTTACTGGGACCAAGCTTCAGGGCCTGCCTTGCTGGATACCAGTGAGGATCTGCGTACACATACGCACGCACACACACACACACACACACACACACACACACACACACACACACACAGGGTTAGACACAGAGCTGGCACTGCACACACAGGTTTTGGCCTCAGGCCCAATAATAATTGATCACAATGGAATAACGTTGAGCTGGGTTGCTCTGATGGATGCTGACGGCCTCAGGCTTGGCAAACATTTGGTGACATCTCTGACCAGACACACACACACACACACACACACTGATGACGGAAACACTGCAGACTGCAGAGGAGTAAACAAGACATAGGTTTTAACAGAACGTTTCTCTGGGGAAGGGGTGTGACACAACGTACTGTAAACGGCAAAAGGACGATGATGATGATCCACATGAACTCAAGCTTTAGCAGATTAGTAAATATACAATAAAAGACAAAATAATTTTAATAAAACAGTGTTTGTATCAATTCAAATGTATTTCTTGATTTAATAAGCTAAATGCTCAAATGCTGTAGTTTTAAAATGGACCAAAGTTTTATACAAGACATTTAATATTTTTAAGAAAACATAAAGAAATAAAATAAAAACCACCCACCCGGGCTCACACAGCAACACTCACACCAAACACTCACACGATTTGTGAAAAAGGCTCTTGATGTCTCCGATTGTTGAGCAGGGCTCCACCTGAATGGAGCAGAAACATAAACTTAACTAAGATGTATAATCAGTGAAGGGGTTCTTGTGCTAAAACTCCTGAGGAAATCTCTCTGATTTCATAGATACCAAATGTTCCAAGATGAATTTTGAGGAAATTTGTGTAAAAGGACTGTGCAGCCAAAAAAACTCAGAGCGTTTGAGTGTAAACATGCTGGAGTTTTAAGAAACAAGCTGATTCAGAACACACATGGTCAGACTGTGGAGGAAGATCTTAGCAGAAGATCCAACCTAAAGGTGAAACTGCATTTTATTGGTCTTATTTTTTCACAGTGTTTGATTTCAGCCTTGAATCGTGGCAACGTGTCAACATACCTTATCTAAAAAACAAAGCTGCTCTCTTGTCTTGGCATCCAGGACCTCCACCTGAGGAAAACACGTTCATACAGAATAAGACCCATGGAACATTTGAGAGTTTAAAAGACATTTTCACTCCCTGAACACTCAGGAAGAGATAAAAGTGATGATGGTCTGTTGATTCGGCCTCGACCTGCCACCTCAGAAACGAAAGCACAGGCATGAAACACTACTTTCATCCCTCTCAGAAACAAACAGCGGAGACTGAGCTCATCTGTTATCAGAAGAACTGTCCGTCATAAGATGTAAGTTTGGTAA
Source organism: Toxotes lorentzi (assembly GCA_037833715.1). Classification (NCBI taxonomy): domain Eukaryota; kingdom Metazoa; phylum Chordata; class Actinopteri; family Toxotidae; genus Toxotes; species Toxotes lorentzi. The sequence continues at coordinate 17,932,526 of JBBMJY010000013.1, forward strand.
GAAGTCAGCTTCAGCCGTGTCTTTATCACAGAACAGCTCTGATTCATAACTCTTGTAATGAAGTTTTCATAAAAGCCAGCTGGGAATTTAACAACCTCAACCAAGCCTCTGCATGTTGACATGAGAAAACATTCATACACTGGCACACACATACAAATACTAACACACACATCATAATAAAGATCAGAACAGTGTGAGCGAAGTCCAGTTTCCACTTCTTTACCTGCAGAGTTGAAACTACACATCACCTGGTTTCCACTACATCCACTCGTTCCTGGCTCTTTATGTTCTAACCAGTTCAACCACTGGGATTATGGGAAATGTGGTCTTCCTTGTAAAAACACTTAATGAACTCACAACCCCACCTGATGAGGACGTGTGTGATTGTAGAAATAAAACCATGAGAATCTGCACATTTGGCTGAACACAGCGGACCCTGCTCTGCTGTGTCCAGCTTTTCTGATAAAGTACAATAATGTCACTCTGAATAACGAGGCTGGTTGAGTCTGGTAGAGAAGGAGTCATGTTGTCCTGCTGCTCTCTTCTCTTCACATCTTTTTCATTTTAATTAGACCATGTCAGTAGTGATGTACGGCATATGCGAGGGGGGATGGTGGGTGGCGGCCCACAATTTGCCCTGAAAGCACTCCATACTGTGCTGCTCAGCAGAGCTGTCCCGGCTAAATTGGCTCCCTTACTGGACAGTGTAATAACCTGCTAATGGAAACCTAAAGATTTGCTGAGTGCACAGCTGAGAGAGAGAGGGAGAGAGAGAGAGGGGGAGAGAGAGAGGGGGAGAGAGAGAGAGGGAGAGAGACACACACACCTCACCCCCCAGTACACTGAGACCTTCACTCAAAACACTCCACAATACACTTCACTACAAATCTTCACAGAAAACATGAGTGTTTCACCTTCGCACTGAGTCAGCGTGTGTTCATCCTGGGACACAGGTGTGTTTGGCTTTCTATCTGCCAACAACACTGCCATTAGGACTGTGTGCTGTGAAGTGCTGCAAAGTGCCGTAAAGTGCTGCAAAGTGTTGTGAAGTGCTGTGCTCTTGTAAATCGGATTATCAGATGCACCTGTGGTCTCAGGGGTAAACAGGTCACACAGAACATGTACAGAACATGCTGTGAGGACTCTGTGTATGTGACGTGATGTGTGTGTAAAGTGTTTGAAATATTCAGCTCCTGTTAATGTGAAAGCTGATGAGTGTAATGAGGGATCTTGAAGCTCAGGATCTCTACTCCAAACTCTGAGCATAATACTCCTGAAACTAAAGAGCTACACGTGTCTGCTCAGCGTTCATCAATGTCCCTTTTGCTTTTCACACTCAGTCAAACTGGACAGAATTTGTCTTTCAGTCGAGGGAAGTGAGCAGCTAAGCGCTCAGCTGTGTCTCTGCACGCTGCCAATTGACGGCCCTAAATTTTCCACAAGCATCTGTCCCAGTAAACCCAGTACAGACTGTACTGTCTACAACGTTTACACAAGCTTTAAAGAAGAGGTAGGAGGACTGTGTTAGCTTTGGCAAGAAGCAAATAACTGTGTTCCCCTGAATGTCAAAATATTCTTTTAATTTTGTAAATTTAAAATAAACTGAATCTGACAAAAAGAAAGAAAAGTCTGAGCTCTTCTTTGGTTGGAATAACAGACTTTTTTCCCCCCATGTGAGCAGATTTCCTCATGAACCATCTAAATATCGGCCCATTTGGCTCACAGCCTTTATGTAACAGCTACTCAGTGAATGGCTTTCATCCCAGAGCCTGTTGTAAATTAGCTTGGGTTCATAGGCCTGCTGCACTTACAGAGAATTACTTGTCTACTTCTTCATTAGTGCTCATCAGACCCTGTGAAACAAGATCGAAGGCTGGAGAAAGATCATGAGAGCGGCTCCAGCTCAGTGTTGTTTACTCTGACACATAAATGTGGACTTTAAAAACTTTAAACCTTTTCTGTATTATTGGAATTGAGCCATAATGTTGTCTGTCTGACTCAGCATGAGGCTGCTGAGCAGACGGATCTCTCTAAAATCAGACTGACATCAGACTTTTCATTCTGATGCCTTTAAGAATCCCTCCATGTGTGTTTGTTAGCTCCACAGATTTGATCCTATTTCTTAAATTACTTTCTTTTACAATAACTGATGCTCCAGTTAGACGCCTGGGTTTTAGCTGAATGTTCAGTATTTGCAAAAGGAAAAAAAAGTCTCTGAAGAATTAAACATTAAAGAAGAAGAAGAAAATATTATTCATGCAACCTTATTAGTGATTTCCCTCAATCTGCTTGACCTTTACCAGATATTATTTGAAAGTCTCTTTGAAAAAAGCGATCTCATACATTAAATCCTCCATCAGAACGCGGTAATAAAAGTCCCAGTTATCTGTAGGTCTGTGGCCTAAATACAGTGGACTTACCTCAAAGAAGGTGGTCCGGCTCATGGCTGTGGATGGATATTATGAAATCCTCTGTGCAGAGGCTGAGAAAATGACCTTAAAAATCAGCACAAGCAAACACAACACACACACTCATTCCTCACACACACGCAGAAGCAGCTCCTCTCCTTTCAAGGACAATCCCTGGACTGACCCCTTATTCGTCCCAGCTTCCTTTTCTTCTTCACTCTCTCTCTCCACACACACTCTCACTGTCTCGCTCTCTCTCTGTCTTCATCTGAGACAGAATAACCAGAGACACTTCAGACGCCCTGCACAGGCTCTCCCTCCTGCTTCTCCCTCCTTCTTTCCCCTGCACGTCTTTTTTTGTTGTTTGCTGAGGAAACTTTGGAGAAAAGAACCTGGTGGAGTCCAACTGGAGACACACAGGAGAGTACGAGGGACAATATAAAAAAAAACCCCAGTGAAATCTCCTGTGGAGAAGGTGAACCACTGGAGGAGGAACAGCAGACAAAGAAACAACACTACAACCCCAAAAAATTAAAAAATTAAAAAATGCAGAGACAGCAAATGTATTTCAAATTGTGTTCCACATGTTCCACGGTTAAAGATGCAGTTTATTTGAAGTTCAGTGTAAAGTGACGTGTCAGTGTTCGTTTGATGACCCTCTCAGAGTGGAACCTGTGAACCATAGAACGGTTCAGAGCTTATTTGTTTGTTTATTGTGTTTTTTAAGAACCAGGTCTCCAGCACAGCCGTGCTCTCTGAGAGCTCCTACTTTATGGTTTGTTATACACTGTTGTAAATCCTGCACCTCAGGGTGGATCACCTCATATTCTTTCCAGTGATATCCTCTGTGTTGGTTTTATCTCTATGCCCATGTACTGTAGAGTGCTGCTATTTTTACCTTCAGGACCAAGTGTTTCCTGACAGACTTGTGTTTTAGCAGGTTTTACTGTTCGATCAACGCTGCAGCAGTAAGATGTTTGAGGAGAGCAGCTGATTATCTGAGCTGCCTGCTGCAATATTTATACCTATTTCAACTTTTTACTTGTACTGAATGAAAGAAAAGGACTTATGATGGTTACATAAATATGGAGACTAAAGCACATCTTCACTCACCTGCACCTGCCTATCAGAGCATTTTAATACAGAAAGATATCAGTTCTATTTGTTAAAAGCACATCTGGAGCTCAGAGCGGTGTTCTGACAGAAAATTCATGGTCTAAAGGTTTTTATATTAGATGCATTTAAACTTATAATGGGAGTAATGCGATTGTCTCGGAGACAGAGGACAGTTTCCCTTCCATGTACAGCTTTGGTTAAATATGTCTCCAAGCTGCATTTTGTCTTTTCCTCTCCTGCTTAGTGAGGTTTTCTTTAGCCTGCTCTGTCCTCTAGTCCTTCACGTGTTCTTGCAGATCTGTGTTTTTCTCCACCTGTCCCCTTCAAAAATGGATTCACACAATGAAAATCAAGTTGGACATGAATTCACGTAGCTGTTGAGCCCGAGGGGATTCGATTTGTGAAGAAAGGAAGTTCTCAGACACCGAACTGGGCCAGATCCTGAAGGCCTCAGGCAAATGTAAAGCAGGTAGAATTTAGTGGAGGATGAGACAGACAGCAAGCAGACACTCTAGAGAATGGAAACACTAGAGCGTTTGTAGAGAGAAATTGTGTATTACTGTATATTCCAACAACAACAGCTGTAACACGCAGCAAAAACATTTCCATGAATAAGTCACTGATGATCAGTCAAAGTTGTGAGTATTTTATCCATGATAGAAATAAAACTCCGTCCCTCCGTACGGGACGAGACTGTCCTCTGCTGGTCAGTGAGGTCGGTGCTGGCTGAGACGAGTGCTGGTAACTGACCACCACGCAACAACAGGATGATTGAGTCTTTGGTTTCTTCATAATTTAACTTCACATTAAAGGTTATGTGATAATTTGGTCATTCTCTGTATTTTGATATTTTTATAGTTTAGAGGAAGGAATCATTTTGCTTGTATTTTTAAACATGAGAACATTTTGGGGAACAGTTTGTGGAATGATCTACATCTCTGGAAGGGCCCGACGTCTGCCGGTCCAGAGGGTCATTTTGGACTTTTCCATCAGTCTGCATCACCCTCTAACCTCTGCGGATCCCAGCCTGTTGTAGTTTGGGGGCTTTTTTTCTTCCTTGTATTCGCTGTTGGTTCTCTAAATGAGCAAACCGCAGTCTGGTGTCAAGGTGTGGAGTTTGGATGGAAAGGGGCTGGAGGCTATAGCTAAATGCAAACGGCACACTGCAGGGTGAGGATGTGTGATGGCGACTGACAGGAAGTCTCCTTCCTCCTTCCCCACAGAGATGTGAGGCTGCAGCCGTGTGCGAGAAGATGCTGTGTGTGTACAAACATCACACGCACACGTCTGAGCCTCTGAGGCTGGATGTTGAAGAGGTGGAGATGCTGTTGTGATGCTGGAGAAAACTGAATCAAATGCAGTGTGTGTGTGAGATGTGTGTGATATGTGTGTGTGCTGAAGTTTCCATACATAATGTGACAGTGTGGACCCATGAGGACCCTTCTCTAATTTGAAATCAGGCCTGCAGAGGATGGAGATTTATTTGGATGGTGAGTGGAACTTCTTCAGGGTCAGTCCTGTTTTATTTGAGCCTTTAAATTAAAAATTAATAAAATTATATTCATAATAATTTCATTTCAAAATAATATAAAAATGTTAAATTGCTATAAACATGTAAGATAAAGAACTGCTGTGCTCTGCTGAAGGCAAAGTGAACCTTTATGAACCATGGCACAAGTGAAGGTTACCTTTTTGAACTATTTATGCAACTACTAATTACACAACAAACGAAGGCTGGAATAAAATAGAAAATATTAATTTAAACTCCCCAGCTCTTCCAGACGTCAGACAACCATTCTTTCAAAAAACCTTAGACATTATGTTACTGTTCATTTTATTCTCACAAATTTACATTTTTGTTCCCAGGAAATATTCACCTAAAAATCAATAGTCCATTCCTATAGTGAGCTGCAGTCCACTCATTCTGTGACTAAGGCTGGGAGCCCTGCAGCAGTTATTCCACCTGGTCCCCCTTGTGAGCCTCTTATGCCAGTGCTTGAAGGGTTACAGAGGTATGGACTGGAATACAAATGAGCCTGGCAGTTAGCACACCTGAAGGATAACAGTCTGCTTTGCATCAAAACTGCTGCATGCTCAAAGTCAGTTATTTATTAATCTTCCAGTCTAACAGTTCCACTCCTGTAAGAACCTCTTCACGCTCTGCAGTGTGCCTGCTGTAAACTGCAATCCATAAAGTAATCTATAGCACAGAGACTATATATTAGTCTAAAATGGTCTACTGCGCATTATTTGATCGTGTGCTCCTGTACAGACGGTGTTTCTCCAGTAGGGGGAGATGGTGACCTGGCACTGGGCGGCGCAGGCATCCTGCAGAATCAGTGGCTGGATGGACGAGGGATCTCTCAGATTCTTCAGCTGCTTTCTTTCATGTATCTCTGTTTGATCATCTTTCACAGATTCTGGCTTGTGTTGAGCTCATGAGGGAGACTCTCATTTCAGCCTGTTGTTCTCTCTGAAGTGTAGATACAGAGCAAAGTGAGCTGAAAATAAAGTGTCTGAAGCTCTGCTGCAGGTGAGAGTGAATTTGATCAGGTTCTAATGCTGTGAAGAAAAAAGATTATTGCTTGAGGATCATTTAAAACAACAGAGAATAATAATGAAGCAGGTTTTACCTTCATGCCTTGTTTTATTTCTTCTTGATCTGTAGTTTTAACTAAGGGTTTTGTTAGAGGGAACATGATGTGAGTATTTGTTTGCACTGTGAAGTATGAATTGTAGGTTTGACTCAAATACATAAATACTGAAAATAGGTGAGCTGAACCAAGTGTACCAAGAATTTCTTTCACCAGAAGAGTTTGGATTATATGTAACATCACATGTAAATGGACTGATCGATTGATTATTGATTGGTTAGAACCAAATGAAGTGAGATGATGTACTATAAATGTACCTTCCAAGGCAAAAACAGCCTTTCATTTTAATTCTGAGAAAACTAATGAGTTGTTAAAAAGGAATAAGGAGAATTCTGTGAAATGACCATAATCAGAATCCATTTGCAGAGAAAGCAGCAGGCTGGAGACTGGCAGGTAAGTCATTCACCACAATACAATGTCAGATGGATTGATTTTTGCTCAGGCTGCAAACTATATCACAGATGAACATGACTGAAGTACTGTGATTCAACACCATCTAATTCAGAGCAAATCAATTCTACATTTCTCAGACAGTGGAATAAAAACCCGATAACTGCATCTGAGAGCACTAACGCAGAGAATCGGAGCTAATCTCACCTCATCTGATTCGAGCAGTGAGGAGGATGCAGAGAGAAAGGTCAGTGCTCATGAAGTGAGAGAGGTTTTTAACAGCAGCTGCTGCTAATATTAAACCTAATGTTACAAACAGACTCTTAAAAGTTACTCCATCACACACAAAGTAAAAAGTTACACATAATCATCAGTCGGGCTCATCTGTGAGTTTTCCATGTGTAAACAGCCGAGGCTGTGGTGATAATGTCTGTTGCTAACAACAGTGAAGTGTGCGTCACAACAGAGATGAAGTAAAGGTTTCGCCACATTAACTGCAGATATGATGTTCTCATAAGGAGGGATGTCATTCCTGCTTTCTGTTGCCTTGTCACTGTTACGGAGAAAAGATATTAGCGTTGCTGCGGAAGAGATCCCGAGTAATCAGTCAACATGTTATGATGTGTCACTGCAGACTCACACATCATTGTTTTCATTAGTTTTACTCACATAATGCCGTCTTCACTGTGCAGACAGATGGTAAAGCAGTCATCTGCAGTGGCAGCCATCATAAAAGTTTTATTGCAGCTTCCAGACTGTGGAAACTACCATCATCTAACAAGAACCCCCCCCAACACACACACACACACACACACACACACACACACAGAAAGTCCATCTTTGTCCTGTGGCATCTGATTTCTTTCAGCTCATGTAGTTGGGTTTGATTTGTGTGTGGCATTGCGTTACACACAACCTTAGATACTTTATGATGAATCACACTTCACTTTTTGACATTACAGCAGATTCATACTTGAGTATTATGAACTCGAAGGTCTGGAGTAGTTCTCAGACCCTTTAACAGTAAAGTCTTGTTGGCTGTAAATCTTTTTTTCTTCTGGATTCTTTCCCTCTGGTAGTTTAGCAAGTAAAGTGTGACATTTACAAAAAGGGTTCAGTTTAACAGGCACCAACGAGAAACAAGCCTCCGTAACGTCTCTCAGCGGCTGTGGCCCCTCTTTTTTATGGTGACTTGACTTCCCATATTCTTTCTGCACCAGAATGGATTTCAGCTCACATCTATGCATGTATGTATTGGTTTGTTTGGTGCAGAATCCGACAGCCTCTGTTCCTCTTTGAACCCCATTACCATGATTTTTGAATCTGGAAAGAATTTTCTCAGTTTATTGATTCCTGCCTCTGAACCTGAGCTGGTGCTGGAGTGACACCCAGAATGGCTGCATACAGGGCTAAGGCCAGGATTTGAAAAGTACACAGTGAGTGATGTGGCTGTAACAATGCAAACACTTCATGTCAAACAGGAGCGACAGTTCCAGGAAAAAAGTCCCACTTCAGTGAAGGTTCTGTAAATAAGATTTCTACTGCACCAAAGTACAAAGTGACCATATTACATCTGTGTGGGTTTGATAGAGCAGTCGATCAATACCAGTGAGTCAGTGATTACCAGGCCCAGTCCTGGTCTGACTTTCAGAACTCCCTGTGTGTCTGTCCTCTGCTCCCTACACTGGACTTTTAACATTTTATTCAGCACTTTGAAGTGGTGCTACACTGTTCTGCAACCGAAGCGTTGGCGTTGTTAAGCTTTTCACTACAAAGCTGAAAAGCTCTGTTTTCAAGCCAGAAAAGTGTTTCACCGTTTTACATGGTGGAGTTTCAGCACTCGGACATTTTCATGGAGCAGTGCTGTACTTCCTGCTGACTGGGCTCTGGTTTGTAGATGTACAGTAACAGATCCTGTCGTGGATTCATATCGGTCATATTCCATGTTACAGTGATGAGTGGGACTTTGAATGACTCAGCATAAACGAAATGATCTGTGATATTCCCAAACATTCATGAAATTGTTATTTATAACAAATTTATAACATATATAACATATATATAACACTAGAATTTACATTACATGTAAAGGTGGATGCAGCATTCACCTTTGTAATTCAGTCAGTTATCTCACAGAATTAAAATCAGGCAGCAGCTAATCACGCTAACGAGCTCAGCAGATCTCAGTAGCTGCCACCGCATTTTTTTAATCAGGTGAATTTGATGTGATTTGCTGGTTGAGCCACCTTCAAATCACATGCTATACTATAAATGTAAATTAATGTTTTATATTGATTTTGATGTAAATATTAATAGTAGGCCTGCTGGGACAGAATCCAAACACACACACACACACACACACACACACACACACACACACACACACACACACACACACACACACTGTCGTCACATCTGTCCGCCTCTGTGGAGCAGACTGGTTTAGTTCTGGTTCAGTTTAGCCTTAATGATGTGTTAACACTGTAGCAGCTTCAGGTGCTGTGTCCGCCCTGTGATAGACCCGGTCTGGTCTGATCCACCTCTCCAGTGTGAGCAGACACAGGCAGTTTTAATCCTGAGGATAAGAGGTTTTGATTTAAAATATACAGATGGATGAATCAGTGACACACCTCAGTTTGCTTCACTTTACTGGTCATCATTCTTGATGACCAGTAAAGTGAAGCAAACTCTGAAGGGATTTCTTAAACCAGCAGTAATTGGTTTTTTGTCCCCTTTGGGGCAGTGGAACAACCTGTAAATACAACACTGACATGTTATCACCTCACAGAGTCGTTATGATGAATTCATTTGGAGCTGTGTTCTGCCCCCCTGGTCCAATACTCTCTCTCCCTTTCACTCTGAGTCTTTAGCTGCTAAAGGCTCCAAGGTGTTGCCAGGAGAGCAACATAAAATTTAAAGACCAGAATCTGAACCCTGGACTGTGATTAAAGTGACATTTATTTATTATTATTATATAAAAACATCTACACAGACTAAAATAGCCACAATATGAAGAGAGTGATCTGTAAACAGTGCAGGAGTAAAAACAAACAACACAATGAGCTGAAAGACAATAAAATGGTCTGGAGAGCTGTCACAGATGTGTGGCTGCTGCTGCTGCTGATGGTCGTCTTTCAGTGTCATAAAGGACCCGGACACATCTTAGGAGGACTAACTGGTCTGTGCTGTGCAAACAACAGATATCGAATCAAGTGAGAATGAGAGAAACACTGAAACTAAATTTAAAAAGTCTCCACAGTACATCCAACAAAAAGCGTCTGAGTTCTCTATGGGGCTCTGGAACAATATCAAGACCTTGACCCAGGTGGACTCTCTGTGCATGTTAGCAGGCATCGAGATGTTTCACTCCTCTGCCTGCCTTATTAACTGAGATCCACCTGAGGACAAACGTAGGTGTTAAACTGCAAGAAAAGACCCTCAATCAAAATGAGGAAATAGAAATGACCTTGTTGTCAGTCACCGGCGTTGTGTGCTAAAGGTCAGAGTCAGAGGAGCAGGAAAACGGAACAGCTGAGACACTGAGTGAAAGACAGTGACACAAGATGTTCAGACCCACGCAGAAAGCAGAAGCTGAAAACCATGGATTACGTCAGACGGAGAGAAAGGTTACTGCTGAGGGAAAATGACAAGCCACACATGGTTCAGAAAGACTGAAGCACATGTGAAGCGAAAGAGGCAGCGAGAGACATCAGATAAGAAGCAGAAAAACAACAGCACCTTAATGGATAGATTCAGAATTCTATTAGAGGAGAAACACAGTGATGCTGAAGGGATAAGAGACACGACAAGGACGAAGTATTTGAAGAAAAAGACAAATTACAGATAAGAATCAATAATTGTGTGCAGAGGAGATTAAAGAGGCGAGTAAACCTGGGAGATGGGGAAAATTCACAAATGCTGGCTTTATGTTTCTCATGTGTGTTGCTTTCTTACTTGATGTTCACTGATAATTATTTTGGTGTGTATTATGAACTGGGTTATTTTGTGAGCCAACAGCCTCTGGGAAATATTGTCAGTTATTGGAAAGAAAAAACATTAATTGGTTGGTGAAAATTTGGTTTTATTCATAACAGTACAACAACCACAATAATAATAACACTTGTTGTTGTTCCCTGTGTGTTTTGTGTTGTAATCCTAAAGTGAACAAACATACAACAAAGAGTGCCACATGGCGATGCTTTGTCAAGAAGCTGCCACCTGATTGTGTCCCAGCTAAAACGTTTGGGGGAAATTACAGACGCCATCTGAGCAGATGGCTCCCTCTGCGACCTCTCAGTGGTCGACTTTATTGAGCCGTGACAAGTCGGCTGCTGCAATAAACACGTGTCTTTGCTGAAGCAGTTTCACTGTACTGAAACTGCTCAATCATTTTTCTGTTCAGTGTCTAAAGGACACGTGGACTCGTGGAAGCAGGACTACACAAGCAAGGAGCGCGTCCAGCAGGGGTGAGCCAAATGCTCCAGAGCTCAGCCCGCTGCAAGTTTTCAAATAATACATCTGATAATACAAATATAAAATCCAGAGTAACATAAGAAACAACCCACTGACAGACATCATTTAGGCGCCTGCCACCTTCTCTATCTGAGCTCCAGATGTTGAGTTCAGGTTTTCCTCCTCTTCACTCATGGATCCTTTATAACAGTGATTATAACAGTGTTTATAACACGTTAGCCTGTGACGTTTGTCACTGTGTGAGGTGCATTGTGGTGGAAACTGTTGTCTGATGAACAGCAGCCTTTTGATGGAGGAAGCTATCAAATTCACATGATCGTTTTTAAAGGAATAGTTTGACATTTTGGGGAATATGATTACTGAGAGCTGAGAGGACTGATGGCCCTCTTCTGTCTGTACGATGAACATGAAGCTACAGCCAGCAGCCCGTTAGCGTAGCTTAGCATAAAGACGGGAAGCAGAGGTAACGACCTGCTTGGCTCCGAATGGTTCAGAACGTAATCCAAATGTTGTTTTTACACTTTTTTATTAAACCAACTGCTTTACTTGGATCTTGTCACTTTGAGTGACTGAACCAGACCAGAGGGATCCATCTATCTCGTCGTTGGCCAAGTTCACACAGGTGACAGGATCAGGTTCAGTTACTCCAACATTTCTCCCTCATTAAGGGGCAAATTCAGGTCCGAAGCAGAAAACAGGACAAGGAAAATGATACATATATGTAAAATTAATGCACATGGAAATAATATGTGCAAAAAAGTGTGTTTGTAAGCACATCAAAGTTAAGTTGTGTTAAAGTTGTGTTCATTCCAGCATGCAGAAGGCCATGCAGCAATTAATCCTTATGTACTAAAGCACACCAGAAGGGAAAGAAGGGGGTGTGGGCAGAGCTCAGACTATGGTCCGACTGTGGGGTCACCCAGTTCCTCTTTTACCATGTCTTTGATTTTCAAAAACCTTTTAAACCACTGGCTCACAGTGAGCTTATGTGGGTTTAGAGACTCATGTGGTCTTTGTGAACAAGTCACTGCAGCAATGTGATATTGCTTCTCTATAGCCTCCCTTGAGGAGCTCATTTTTGTAATCCCTTTGTTTAAATCTGGAATGCATATCCAGCGGCTGTTTGTCAGTCTTCCCCTGAATCACAAATCCCCCCGTCGCCTTTTGAATCTGCCCAAAAGGACGCTTCTGATCAGGCTGAAGGGGGACGAAAGCCCCGAGAACTGGATTACAGTGAGTTTTCTCTCTATAATCTGAAGTGAGAAAATCATCTTTTCTAATGAAAAAAAGCTGATTTCTGATTTAATGAATTTAAGGCTGACTTTTTGAAAGTACATCTCATTTTCTTTTTCCATGGCCCCCTCTGTGTTTTCAGGTGTATTTGGTGTATTTCTTTATGATCGTACGTTTTAGTTGTTAGAATTTTTTAATTACTTGTTCATCTCGATGCTGTGAAAGTGTCATTTCCTCTAATAATGGTTCAGCCTGGTGGATTCAAAAGACTTCACCTGTGATTTTGTGTGCTTACTTTAGATCATCTGTTTTCCAAAGCACACCTCCACGACCTGCCAGGCAGCCAGTGCTGCTTTAGATCATCAGTCAGTCTCAGTAAACGACTGAGTGTCTTTCTTTGTGTTAAAGGAATGTTATAGATGTTTTTGCAGTAATAACCATATTGCTGGTCTGTTCAGAGTCTCTCTCAGCTTCGTCCTGCAGCGGCACTTTAGTGGTGAAGCTGAAGTAACTGGGCCTTTTCATGATGCTGAGTTTTTTGCTATTTTTCTCATTTGATCTGTTGCTGCATTAAATTCGTTTCCCTGTTGCCCTCATTATAAACTTCAAAAATACTTCTGAGTGAAAAAAAAAAAGCCAGCAGATGAACTATCCAGCACACTTTATGAACATGCATAATACTGCTCTTATGATTGCTCTGGATTTCATCACATTTTCCCCAAAAAGTCAACATGCAATTAAGGCTCCATTATATCTTTGGAAAATCCATTTATCTTGCTTGGGGTGTGTGAAATGCTCCATAGCTGTAAAAGTGCTCGGGGGTGCTGACCGACAGGAGTGCTGTTTGAGTTCTGCTGAGCTGTGAGAACGGCAACACGTCACGAGTATTTAAAAAGGGACGCTCCATCAGTCAGCGCTGATTAGCATGCTAAGTGTTAGCCCGTCCCTCTGCATCTAAACAGTTTAGCTGAAGCTAACCGTACACACCAGATTAATGGCTAATCTGAGCGTGTGATTCAAGCTGCTTGAGTGCTGTTGTCAGCACTGTTGCTCCTCTGAGTCTGACAGTAACAGCTCCCCATATAACAGCCTGAGGCTGTTCCACACCTGGGGGGATTGATTCAACGCTGCCGTCCTGAGCCATGACAGAAAAATTGTCCACACATTTAGATTCATCCCAGCTTCATTCAGGAAGCAGCCAGCTCACAGCAGAGGCACACTGTTGTTCTTTTCCAGAGATGAAAGGACAATGATATCTGTGGGATGAGGGGCTTCATCACATCGGGTTCTTGTACTTGACACGCTGTCAGAGTGTTTGACACCCGTCTTCTGGTCAGGATATGGTCATGAATATTAAACCCTGCAGACCGGTGCAGGGCGACTCAGTGAAGGTGACAGATGTGTCTCAGAAGCATTGCAGCTACAACAGCCCACCTGAGTTAACGGGAGACACAAACAGCTCTACTGCGTTTCACCACGAAGATCCTGTGTCCTTAAAGCAGCTATAATCAGTATTTCTGTATTCTGTAACAATCACTAGCTGTTTGATTTGTTGCACCCTTCCAGTCGGAGCCTGAGCTGAATTTCTTGCTGACAGTGACTGAAATCTGTCTCTCGATAATGGCAGACCTGAAGGGGTCATTAAAAATGTAAGCCTCACCCATCTGACATTCTAGGAGACTGAAAACTTCTCATGTTTCAGCACAGAGTTTTAGGTCTGCTCTCAAGTTTTAAATGTGATTACGGTATGATGTGAAACTTTCAGGGCTTTGATGTCTTATCAAACCAAACTCCTCTCAACATTACTCCACCAATAAAGAGAGTCTGACAGTAAAGGTGACCTGAAGGCTATTGTTCTTCCAGTGAAGTCAGATAAAAGCTTTATGTATATAGGATGGAGGTGACCTAGCCTGCGGCTGAATGATCTCTGTGCTGTCCCCAAAGTGATTGTTATCCAACAGAGTCTGTGGACGAAGTATAATTCTTCTGAGAAAGCTGAACCATTATTTCACATGAATTTCCAAACTGAGCCACTGAGTAGAGTAGCAACTAACATGGGAACTACAAATGAACACTCCTCCCTGGTGTTTTTACACAGAGCCCAGCACTGATACGGGCAGCTAATGAGAAAGGTGAGGTGAGAAACAGAGCACATATACTGCCACGACCAATCTGCCATTCTGCTCGGAGCTGCCACCAATAGGGGACAGAGCAGACTGAATCCATAATGACACAACGCTCTGTTTCATGTTTTATCCTAAATAGAAGTAGGCTGCTGTTCTCAGCTGTATGTGTCTGTCAGTGAGATTGTAAGCATAGCAGTTTGCTATTAGTTCAATCAGTCCCTTAATTTTTCATCCACACCAGCCCCTGAGGATTGTCATATGTGGGGGAGCAGGAGGCAAAGACAAAGTGTTGCCTAAAGGCAAAGCCGAGCCTGCCTCAGAGAAGAACGATGGAAAAAGCTCTCTCTAACGTTTCTCATGCTCTGTAGCACCTAGTGTGGATGGGCTGAGCGTGGTATGGCTGATTCATTAGCTTGGAACACATGAAGCTGGATCTTTGAAGACCACGACTCTGTGATCCAGCAACTTCTGAGGCCTATATGAGGCATATTAAACTGCCATATCAAGCTGTGTCTGTTGTATGGGCAGCATTGCTAAGCCGTGATGTTCATGATACTTCAACATATTACATCTCCTCAGCTTTATATTTAGTTGATTTATTGATAGCACTTAAACGTTTTTTTGCAGAGTCTAGAGGTGTGATTCATTTCCTACCAGCAGGATGTATCAGAGGTATCAGATTTATTTTCCTGTGCTGTCAGCACTGAGGGTTTTGGTTTGAGTGTGTCATTTATATTAGAAGGGGAAACGAAGAGATGAAATTTGAGTTGCAGCCGAAACGCCCGAAACGCCCGATACGCATAAAAACATAAGAATGTCCTCTCTCTCTTTCCAGGCTTAGGCTGTTGATGCATGATAAGGAGACGTAAACCAGGAGAGTAATGATTTTCCTCCATCTCAGATGTTTGTTGTCTTTTATTGTTGACCCTTTAAAACGTCGCTGCAGCCCAAGACTGTGTTGGTCATTTTGATCCACAGAATGTGGATTACCTTATGGACAGTAGTCTTACTTCCTCGTCGCTCTCCATAATGATCCGGGGGAAGTGGATTCCCATTGAAGGAAGCAGGTGGTGCTTTCAGATAACACAGACGCTGACTCGACTGACTGTCTAGAGAGAGGAGGCCGGACTGAGCAGACGGAGAAAAGAGGCTGGGAAATACGAAGATAGAGAGATAATGTGACGTTTACATATATAACTCCTTGATAAATGGCCTGGACTGCTGTGTGTGGTGTGTGTGGGTTCACTTGTTTATTGTCACTGTCCTTTAATTAAGATGTCTGCTCGCTCTGCCTGCAGGCGCAACTCCTTCACTGCACTTTTAAATTTCAGTATGTGATGGTGTCCTGGTTAATGCAGGGAGCAAAGGAGCAAACAGTGAAAAGGAAGTTCAGTCCGTGGATGGAAGGCGGGACAGGTCAATGACTGTCAAGGCAAAAAGGAACTCTAGTTGATTAATTGAAAGAAATCGAATAATAATCATTACAAACTAAGGTCTGTGCTGCTGTTTCATATTTTAAAATTCACTGGGTGATGCAGAGTGGAACTATCTTTAAGAACCACTCTACAGTTAAACTTTATGCTGACACTCTTACCTACGGTGATGTACACTGAGATCAGGTACGGGGTCAGCTGCTTGCTCAGGGATACTTGCTCAGGACACATGTCTGTCGATGGACATTGATTGTTGCAAGATTAAACCTGGAACCTTCAGGCTACAGAAAAGTTTGTCTGCCCACAAGGCAGCTAAATGAACGGTGTGGGATTAGCAGCAGAGAAAAGGATAACGGGGTAAAAGTCAGTGGACAAAAAAAGATTATAGAAGCATTTTATCAATAGCTGCCTTTTTAAAATGGGCTATTGTAGAAATGAATGTGATTTCTCTACCTAAGGCTGATAAGGCAGGGTGTTTCAGAGTCCTGGAACCTACAAGACCTCATCAACTTTGGTCGAGAGCCAAGACTCAACTTGGACAGAGATGGTTCATTTCAGCTGCAGCATTTCACCCTCCCTGCTGAGCAGAAGGGTCTGAAAACTGTAAACTAATACAGCTAAGTACATTATATTCACATTATATATTCACAAATGCATCTTAATTGGATGTAAGAGGAAAATATAGCAATACTAAGACA
Source organism: Toxotes lorentzi (assembly GCA_037833715.1). NCBI lineage: Eukaryota > Metazoa > Chordata > Actinopteri > Toxotidae > Toxotes > Toxotes lorentzi. The sequence continues at coordinate 17,949,057 of JBBMJY010000013.1, forward strand.
TCGCATTGGTCAAAGGGCCAATGAACCACTGGGTGCAGCAGCAAACATGAAGGGTCTCACAACCAGTGTGGTGCAGACAAGATGTGCTATTTAAAAGTGGAGAAAATGAACTGTGAAGCCAAAGAACCTCATCAGTTATCTCTCTTTGTGCTTCTGTCACAAGAGGCAACGAGTGCTGTGTCACAAGATGAACCTAAAATGAACAGGTATTTTCAGAGTATCTGTGAAGATAAAAGAAAAATGGACTATTTGTATTTCTTCAAAATAAAAAGGTTTTAAGATTTCTGTTGCTTTGGCCTTATTGTCAGCAGCAGTCAGGGACCTGGCAGTGTTGTGTAATAACTTTTGCTCAGAGTGAAATATCTTAGAAACTGTTGGATGGACTATAATGTATGAAATTCAAAACAGACATCCATGGTTCCCAGAGGATGAATCGGACCGGTGATCCCCTGACTTGATCTTGATGTGGTGCTGCCACATTTGTGTTGACGTTTGTGTTTCTGAGTAAAATGCCTCAAAAACGATGAGATGAAAAGATAAGAACTTTGGTTCACACATTCACGTTCCCTTCAGGGTGAATTGTAAGAGCTCTGGTGATCCCTTAACTTTTCATGTAACCCTTTGGGACTTTTGTACTTGAAGTTTACTTTGGATTTTGTTTAATTAGCAGATGTTAACACCCTAATTCACAAAACTAAGACAGTGGACATGGTAAACCTGCTAAACACCAGCACGTTAGCATTTAGCTCAAAGCACCACTGTGCATAATGAGGAGTTTTGTTTTGTTTTGTTTCTTTTTGCATGAAGTTCTGCAATGAAAAAATATTTTATATCTGTTGTGCATCACAGTTACTGAGTAAATATTCAGTTTTTCTCATGTGGATGAAAATGTGAATAAACTGCAGCCTGAGCAGCAGCTTTGTGGATCTGTTGTCGGTAGCTTGTGAAAAACCAAATCATTTTCAGCGGCTTTTGTGTGATTTGAACAAACGGGTACAACACTGTGCATTTTTCTCTCCTCACTCTCACTTTTTCTCAACAGACAAAAACTTGCCATCACTCTCTATGACCGAGGACCAAGAAGTAATTTGAGAGAATATAGAAAAATCAGGAGCTGAAATAGAAGACGACGAGGTGGGTCGACTTAAAACGTGGCTACACCAAGAAAGTAAATTACAACACTTCATCACAAAATAAGTCCTGGAATTGACTGAAGAGCCCAGATTGGTGCTATACACCAGTGAGTGAGACTCATAAGCCACAGTCTGTCATGGTGCTGCCAGTCCCATTTCCCAGTGGTCGATGGCTCCACCGATGTCCATCCTCACATACCGTCTCCAGCCTGTCAGAAAGTCCACATCTCTGATGCAATTCAGACGATGGGGGCAGTGAAGGTCTCGAAGCACATTTCTCGTGTTGATGGGGGGTGGTTGTTTTGTGGTAAAGAGATGAGGTTAAAGAAACGTGGGCCACAGCAGCAGAGCCTGTTGTTCCTACAGTGAGACAGCTTTTTATGGACAGGCACAGAGAGCGCAGTGATTCTGTGTCTTAGATTCTCTCACAACGAAGATTACTTCATTTAGGATCGTGTAGATTCTGGAGACGTAGAAGCTTCAGCATCAGTGAAGTGAGAGGAAGCAGAACGACAGGCGGGATGAGTGATAGTCACTGACAGCCTGTCCTCCGTCCTCTGTCCTCATCTCATCGTCCGGAATGTGGACGAGAACGACTGAGAGACAAAAACAAAGAACAACAATCTGAGACATGGTCTCCAAACTTTCAGTGCATGTGAGCCCACAGAGCACAGGGCCGTGTAACTGAGACATGCAGAACCAGGTTAGGACCTCTACCACTGTTAGTGTACAAACACAGTATCATTACAAACGTCTTAAAACTGCTTTCACTGGCTAAAAAATGCTGACAGCCATACATGATACAACATGGAACTGGTATTAGTGAGACTAAACTGGACCAACTGGCTCCTTAAAGCGAGGCCTGCAGGTAGAGCCCGTGGCCTGAATCAGGCAGAGAAGTGTGTGTCCAACGTGTCCTCGTATTCCTGCTTCCTTGTTGAGCTGCTTCTTTGCTGCTCTGTATTCCTCACTATTTTCTGCCTTGTGAGCTCTCTCAATGTGCCCCCCCTGCCTGAGCTCTTTGGTAAACCATGGCTTGTTGCTGTAGCACACATGAATGCAAATGAGCTCTCTGAAACCATAGGAGTTTCCAGCCTTACTCTATTTCTGACACTGCAATGAATTACACACCTCGCAGCAGCTTACTGAATGCTGCTATCCAAATATTCAGACACACGTGTTTTGAGTCCATGTTTTCATGGACACTACTGCAGGATTAATGGACATGGCTATCCATTTTAACTGGACATGCGAGTGTAACAGTGAATATGTGAAGTATATTTATTCACAGTGACATACAAACAGAAAGTTTCCCTTTTCATTCCAGTTTTGTGGCATCCATATTTTGGACCCGTCAGTCTCTTTTATTTATTCTGTATCTTTGAAGATATTTTGGAAAACAGATTACGTACAAATATTCTCAGCACAAAAGGTCAGCCTTGTATTTACATACTGTAGAACAGACTCCACAGCAGCTCTGCTGCGATGCAGTGACCCTGGCTGGCACCACATTTAACGTGGTCAGAGCTATTACACCAGAGGTCAGTGGCTTCTGTGTATTAGCGGTTTTGGAAGACGGACGGCTTTGAGCACATTTCACAAATGAGTGAATTTTAGCAGCTTCTCTGTCTCTGCGTGTGGGTGGAGCAGGCTGAAGACTGCAGGATGGAGAGCGGATGCAGCACCAAAGGGACACGTCAGTGGCTCGTTTGTGCTTCGAGATGTCACAAGATCAAAACACACAGCTACAATGGGAGGATTTAATTAGAAGAATGTGCAGTGTCTTCTTTGATTCTCCCAGTCAACACTTCCACATAGAGTTTAATCACTTTATCATTAAATCAAACCCGTTTATCTGTTTATGGTCATCTTTTATTGTAGCTACAGCCATTCAAGGTATTTACATTCTGTAGTTGTTAGTGATGGAGTCTGCCACTCAAATTACCCTCACACAGAAAATGATGCAGCGTTACTGTTAATTTCTCTGAAATCAGCCTCATGCTGATACTGCTGCAACTCCAGAACACAGGAAATGCAATATAATTGTCACCAAGGTCAGTATAGACAGTGAGTGTGAAATAAATGACCATAGCTTCCAACTCCAGCTGGTTTTTATCACAGTGACTGAAGAGAATCCATCCATCCGTTTTCTATACCACTTGATCCGTCAGGGTCGCGGGAGCCTATTGCAGGTGAGTACAGGTGAGAGGTGGAGTACACCCTGGACTGGTCGCCGGGACAACACACGAAGACAGACATATGTCATATAATGTGCATATTTTTGGGATTGTACTCCAACATGCAAACTCCACACAGAAGAGCCCAGACCGGGTTTCAAACCTGGAGCCTCTTGCTGTGAGGCGACAGTGCTAACCACTGCGCCGCCTTTCTGACAGAGAGAAAGCCTGATCGTTTTCTGTGACTCTCATGAGCTGATTTTTTACTTTATTCCATATGTAAGTATGATTCCACCTTCATGTCAGTGCATTTGATGAATGAGTATTCCTATGGTCCTCTTCTGTGGTGAAGTAAAATCAGGCCACCAGGATTTTTATTCATTTTTGTATGTGACATCCAACGATACAGAGGATCCTCTTTTAACTGCATCCACTGGCAGCATCATCAGTGTTTGGTGGCATCAACAGATGCTTCAGTGCAACTGACAGTTTGTCTGAACTGTTCGTTCTGTGTCTCGTCCAAAGCAACATGTTGTCTTTTGAACTTAATCCTGCTCCTTGTATGTGCAGCTCTGTGTCGGTGGAATACCTGGTGTGGAATACCTGGGGGAATCCTGATAACACGAGCTGTCCACTCAGATTGTTCTCAGCCTGCTCTGGCTGATGGTTAGTGTTGGCAGCGTGAACTGATAGAGTTCTGGATCAGGAGGATTCACTGGACTGCAATTTAGTCATGTGCTGAATGATAAACAGTGGTATTTATCACGGATGGTGGGTGAGGCACACAAGAACAACTAAAAAGACTTTATATGCACTTTGTTCGACTTGTTCAAATAGAAATTAAAACTGTGGATAAGTGCTTTCTGTGGGAGACAGAGGACACTAGAAGACAGAATGTTTCCCTTCATCCCCCTGCACCAGAAAGGTGCCCCTCAGGTGACTGGCACATTCTTAAACGATGGGAATTTATGAAAACACATTTTCAGGCACATTAGCCGTGTGGCTCTCTGGATGGAAATGCCAGTCTGTCCGTAGGCCCACCACTTTCAGCCCTGACTGAAATATCTCAACAGCTATTTGATGTGATTTTGTAAAGACATTGATGTTCCTAAAAGGACGAATCCCACTGACACCACGAGGTTAACATTCTTATTTTTTCTCAGCAGCTTTTGGACGAATTGAAATAAAATGTGGTTCAGACATTCACGTCCACCTCAGGATAAACTGTGAGAACCTCAGCATTTAGCTCGAAGCACTGCTGTCACTGCGTACATCCTGACAGAGCCTAAGCATGGCTTTATTATTAGTGAAATCATCCAACTGCTCCAGTCCGACCGTGTTCACCAACTTGTTTCATAACCAGCTGCATGAGCTCAAACATTTCTTCACCTTATATTTTTATTTGTTCACCTTATTATGAAATTCAGTCTACATTTCATTTCCTCTCTTAGTTGTTTATTGACTCCTGTTGCATAATTTTACATTTTTTTTCTATGAGCACAGAACAGACACGAGTTTTCTCAGGCGGACTCTGTTACTGTTTTTGGAATCTCATCACTTCATTAATCAGTATCTCTACACAGCATCACTGCACTATGATCAGTTCTGCTGACCTTCTTGAACTCAGGCAGAGTTCCCAGTCCCAGACCCTGACGGCTGCTGCCTTAGAGAAGCTGGCTCGCTAATTACACGCAGACTGCAGGAGTAAATGAAATGTATGTAAATCTGGTGCTGAATATTCATCAGATGTGTGTAATTAGTTAATATCTGTTCACAAGCCCTGGTCTGGTACAGAACCTATAGCAACTGGTATAAAACCACAGTCTGGGATCATGTGCATCATGTGTCATGAGGTGTCAGAGATGCTCTGTTGTGTTCATCACTTCTTTCTATCAGTTAGAGGAGAAACCATGTGAGACCTTTTGAATAAAGACAGAAACGAGTCAGGATTGAACTTTTTCCATGCAAATGCAAATGGAAATGGAGTGTTTGCACTTCAGCCAGTTGAGCTGTGTGTTTAATCATCAGGGATATTTTGTGGAAAGAAGAGCTTCATTAACCTCCTGTAAAGTCTTGTACCAGTACAGTTGCTTTTATCACTGCAAACAAGAGGAAAAGGAGAAAACATGTCCAGACTCACAGTGATGAGGTGAGGTTCATGCAGGTCCATCACATTTCCAAACTGGAGCGTCTCCAGAACTAGTGAGATTTATGGCAATAATTTGGCTGATACAACTGAGGACACACGGGATGTAAATAACAGCTGGAATGATTAATTTACTCCAAAAAGTGACACACTGAGCGGAGTGTGTGCAGAATGACAAGTAGGGCGGTGAATGTGTTGAGTCAGATTTCATTATCAGTGGAATTACTCTCTCCTCTGTCATTAGCAGTGTGATGAAGACCAGCCACAAGGTTGCTGAACTTATCCAGCGCTCTTCTGCTCTGCCACACTTTAAAATCAGACGGCTAAATTACATTAGTGTGGGCAGTTGCACTGTGAATGGTATAGATGAATAAAAAACATTAGCACGAGGCATTTTTGAAATTTATTTTGAAATGTCAGTTTGCTTTGTTTGGAGCTGTTTGGAGCCTTTGACTGAAATGAAGGTTTATCTGGTCCCTTTACTGCTGTGGCTTTATACTTCTATACTTTAGACTTCTGGCAGAACTGCAGCCTGTGTTTGACTTTACTGACACAAAAGGTTTTTTAAAATTAATTAATCCTTTCATACAGAAGGCAGTGCTTAATTAATGGCATCCAGTAGAACAAACGAATCCTCTCCTTCAACACTGCAGCTGTGTGTGTGTGTGTGTGTGTGTGTGTGTGTGTGTGTGTGTGTGTGTGTGTGTGTCCCAGTTTATTGGTGTAACTACCACAAACATCAGCACAGTTAATAATTAGATAAGAAAAGAAGAAATTAGTTATAACTTTACATTTTATTGCACTGACTGTGGATGTTAAAACTAATTTCTTAATCCTGCATATTTTAACTGTCTCTTCTGTTCACTGGAAAATAAAACAATTTCTATCACCTCAGTGAAAATCCTCTCTAAATTCAGAATTTCACACTTGCAAATCCAGATACTCATTGTCCCAGTTTCCAGACTGCTCCCACTATCTCACCATCCTGTGGAACATACAGAGGATCCTCACTGTCACACTGCAGGAGAATTGATGTCTCTCAGCTATTTCAAATAGTCGAAGGACTTTTCTGATGAGCTAAACTCCAGAAAGTTTTTTTCTTTTTTATCTTCTTTGAGAAACTCAACGCAGTTCTTTCTCTCTCTCTCTCTCTCTCTCTCTCTACTTTCTTTAGCCTTTTTTCTCTGTTGCTGTTTCAGGTTTTCTTGGGGTTTTGAACATGTTTGTTACTGAACTGTGATATAGTTTGTTCTGCTGTTCGGCTCATCCTATTTCTTTTTTGTCATGTTTTTTTTCTTCTGATGGTTTGAAGTTTAAAAATGATAAAAAATGATAATGATAAGTTAGAATAAGGTAAGGTAGGAACTTTGCATTACAGCCCTGAAGCTGCAGAGCAGTTATTTTGTATATACTTGTTAAAATAGTCAGTGGGTTAAATATGTGAGTATGAGTGAAGAAGACAGGATGTGAGGGACCTCTCTCAAACACTGGGGTGGAGTGAGGCAGTATTTGGGGAGGCAGGTTGGGGGACTGGACTCCACCTGTTGCCGTGTTTGTCCTCCACTCTTGGGTAAGTGGTTTTGATTATGGGCTCTGTCGTGGGGGATTTTAATCATTGTGTGAAGGACCAATTATTAAAGATTGCTTTGGTTCTGAGGTGATTGATAAACGCTGGAAAGAAAAAGTAGGAACTCTTCTGAAAAATGAAGTGGAGGAAGGTGAGATTTCCTCTGAAGTTGTGGGTAAACCTGATGTGATTTCACCTGCAGTGACCCCCGAGGCTTTCATGTCATTAATAAACTGGACCAAATGCATACAGCATAAACAGCTGGAGATGATGAAACAAAAAATGAGCAGACAAATTGGAACTGGAAAACTCTAAACTGAAGCTGAAAAAAGAGGGAAGCTGTTTGGTGGTGGAGGGGGTGGGGGCTGTTCAGGAAGTCGATTTGATGTTGGAACTAACCTGAAATTGCTTCCCAAGCTCACAGAATAAGATCCAGACCGGTCTTTCTCCCTGGACTGGACTGGTCTGACGAGTCCTCACAGCTCGGCACAGGAGGCCGACGCCTCGCTGACTGCAGAGGAGAGAGAGAATCATGGAGGTGTCAGGTCTGCAGAGAAGAAACACCAGACCCATGCTGAGATTTGTGTGAGATTAATCACTGGTGTTCTGCTTCAGCAACCCTCTGATTTATTTGCACTCGAACTTAAAAACAAATGATTGAAAAGTTAAAACAAGAAGCAGCAGCTGTGGCCGATGAGTATGTTCTGTCCGGTCCGGTTCTCACAGGTCTGAGCGTAGAACCTGCTGCTCTGGCTGCCCTGAGTCTGAAATCAAAGGTGATCATTCAGCACCGATGTGGTGATGTGTCCCTGTCCAGAAAGAAGGAAGTTGCCATCAAATCTGGAGACGCCGGTGCTCGACGTGGCTTCGTCTGGAAGTCGATTGCTGTTACTCTGACTCCTGTAAATCAAACAGCCTCTTGTTCACCGCTGTGTCGAGACATGCAGCTTTTATTCAGGTGTAATTCACAGTTCAGTCGATCACGACAACAAAGCAGAGTTTTATGCAAGTCTTCAAAATCATCAGATTTCAGATTCAACATCCAACCAGACACCAAACTGACACTTGCGTCCAGTCAGACAGGATTCATTTCACAACATTTTAATTTGCATGACTGTAATAATTATTGAGCTTCTTGTGATTTTTAATTTTAGCTTTTAACTTTTTCCATCTCAGCACTGGTATTAATTTCAGCTCCAGTCCCCTGTTGTTTCTATGCACCCTTGAAGATGGTCCTATAACCTGAGTCCGGTCCGCAGAGACTCCTCCGGGTTTCATTTCATTTGCACATGATTGGGGTGTCAATCACACTGCAGCGTTTCCTGACGGCCAAAGAACATCTTGTCTGTGAGAATGAAGACAGGCCGACATTAAAGCTTTTGAGCAGTCGCTTTCTAATTTCACTTCTGGGATGCCATCTCCATCTATACCGCACTGCACCATGGGAACCATTAAAGTGAAGGTGAAGTTAAAGTCCTCCAGCAGAGTTAGACCCTGCTAGATGCTTTGATGGGTCGTCACAGTAAAACCTACGGCAGATGCAGACGACGCAGCTTTGACAAGTATCACCAGAGTCCCCGAGGGATAATTCTGTTCAGCCTTCTATAATTTAACTAATAATTAAACCTCAGCTATTAGTATTGTGCATTGATTTATTTCATCCCTTTAATTTTTCAATTACATGTTCTAATTAAATTTTTCTCCGTTTACTATGCAAAGTCATTTTAAAAGGCCCCTGACACACAACTTGTAACATGCTGATTGGATCTGTGGGTTGAAGTCGGGCCCCCGAGCCCCACATTTCACCACAATTAATCAGTGAATGTCTTAATGACTAAACTATGACTAACCTGTAAACGCACGCACACACACACACACACACACACACACACACACACACACACACACACACACACACACACACACACACA
>JBBMJY010000013.1:17958110-17984135 GCA_037833715.1 Toxotes lorentzi
CACACACACACACACACACACACACACACACACACACACACACACACACACACACACACACACACACACACACGGCCACAGTAAATACACACCAATGAATAATGGAAAAGCCTGGAATCTCCCAGTGCTTTCTCACCCATAACTCCGTCTGGATGTGGGTCTACAGATGAAGTTTCAGCTCCATGACAGACAAAGTCAAGCTACAGTAAGTGACAGTGACATTGACTGCTTGCTTACCCTCCCATAAATCCAATAGAAATGAATGTAACAAAAGCAGAGCCGCAGCTGAGACAGCAAAGTGAGAGCAATCCGATGAGGATGTCTCTGTTCGAAGCATATTGATGTGTTGTAGTTAATCTTTGGCAGCTCGCCATGAAAAAGCACTGACTCTGAAACTAATGCACACCTGTGGGAATAAATCAATGTTGGCAATGGCAGCTGTTCATTTTTTATGGGATTGAATTGTTGGAAAATAATACAATGACCGTTGAATCCTCAGATACATCTCATTAAGCTCCGTCTTCTTTCAAGTTTCTTTAAGCTGGGCCCTGAATGATTCAGCAAACCTCCCGTTCTTCTGGTGTGATGCAAAGCTGTGGCTTTGTGATTCACTTTTCAGTCTGTGCCGCTCGCTTTGATTCACACTGTTAAACTAACAATATTGTGCTTAAACAGGAAAGAACAGCAGAGGAAGCAGGAAATGAGAGAAAACTAAAGCTGTTAGCTTTGCCGTTCTTCAACAGAGACGCTTCACATCAATGAAACACGCTCTTCTATAAAAACAAGTGAAGAAGCTTTGATAAATCTCTGCTGCGGTGTGAGTGAATACGCCACGCGCCCGCTGTGATTTGTGTCCACGCTTGTTTCTGTTAATTAATTTTCCCTCCTTCTTCTCCGGTGTGATGCACATCCTATCAGGTGCAGTAAATCCTGCTGTGCCATTCATCACCATCAGGGCAACGACAGGTGAGGTCACGACAGCACATGAAGCAGGACGTTGGCAGCGTTTGGTTTGTGGACAGGTTACACTACATGACAACAAAGCAATGATGGATTAATGTTATTAGTTTGGACAGTCAGATTAGTCTTTGTGTATAATCTGTATTCCAGAGGGAAAACCTAAGAACAGAGATCAAACAAGTGATGCAACGAAGGTGAAATATCTGGAGCTGCCCAGAGGAATAAATGATGAGACAGTGTACAGTGATTTTCTGAGAATAAAGACAAACTGAGCTTCGTAAACGGTAACAACACCCACGAAAGAGTCATTTGAGTTTGACAGAACCACCATCAGGAACGAGCTGTCTCTGTTTGATGCTGTTCAGGAGGCGATTCGTCACCCTGAAGCTTTGATTTAAAGAATTCTCCGTACTCTTTATCCGAGTTTCATTTGGGCAAATAAAATGAACTGACAGTGTGTTGTCTCCTTCATGATGGGTGGGACAGTGTCCTGTTCCAGCCCCCCTCTGTGACGTTACTGGGGTTTAACACCTGCCCCCTCACTCAACGATGTGTTTAACACATGTATCTGACTAGTTTATGAATCCAGGTCCAATATGCAGCTCAGAGAAGTGTGATGTGGAGGCTTCAGTGATTATCAGCGACTGTGGTACGATCAGTGTGTGAGTTCAGAGTCGTGTGACAGATTTAAAACAGGAAGAACAGAAACCTGATGTAAACTGACATGTCAGCTGTGGACCCCACACATCATTCACCACACACACCATTTTAACGGCCACACTCACGGCTGCTGCTGCTGAGTCCAGCTGGTGTTGTCCTGTTCATTGTCTGCTCCGTCCCATCAGCTCAAAGATCTTTGTTTGCTGTTGTGGGATGTAATTGAACATGTAATACCTGTTGTGTTTACACATGTCAGGCCAGCAGGAACTCTTGTTTCCTGTTGGCAGCAGTGAAAGGAGCCAGGTAAACACACTCCTTCCCCACGCTCTGATGCCAGCTGAGGGACGGGCTCTCTGAGCAGGTGAGCTCTGGTTTCCCTGTCAGAACCAGTGGTTCCATGTATGACTTCAGTGACAGACACAGACCAGCAGCACTCACTGGACATCTGCATAATGACCGGCTCGGACCTGCAGCTGCACTTCTACGTTCAGCTGGGAACTACTCAACGATTTGTTTACCACTTAGGATACGTTAACACAGTGATAGACAGCTTTATTTTTCAAAATCAGTGTCTATGACAGTGATCAAACTCCCTCCTGGGGGACAGACTCGATTCCAGTTATTTCTACAGGTCATTTCAAGTCTTTCCTGACAAATGTTTTCCTCTCCCCATGAGTGAAAGCAGAAAACACGAACAGGTTCAACCCTTAAGATACATGAGACGAGCCAGGGAAAACACAAACAGTGGCAGCCGTTGCGTGAGACAACCACAGAAGGAGAGAGGCAGAGATTGTTATGATTTATATGGAAATCAGCAGAACACCTGGACTTGAAATGAAAGTGGAACCTTGGTGCTGATATGAGGTTTCAGTTACTTTTGTTTTCATTAGGTGAGGCTGAATCACACTTGGATACCTTCTCTTTTCTCCGAGTGGAGGGAAGAAATGATGAACAGTTGCTGTATTTCTTCAGCAGCGTACTGAAAAAAGTCTTAACAGAGCCAAACATTACCTTTCAAGTACATGTTGCTGCTTTCATTTTTTGTTAAAATTTCAAAGGCCGCTCTTTGTGAAAAAAAAAAAAAAGATTATTGGCATTCAGCTAAACATGGCTGTGGCGGCTTCAAAACAAGCTTGTTCTTTTAATCTTCAGAGCAAAAGATAATAAAATAAGAGTCAACCAAATCATCTCATGCAACCCCGTGGCCGTACTTTCAAGGCCAGCATGAAGTTTGACGAGTTCTTTGAGACATCGCTGCTGAAGGACACAGCTCATTATATCACAGGGATTTTTCAATGAGGATGTTTACGTAGGATTCAGTATGAAAGCTTGTCAGCGAAGGTCGTCCATTGTTACGTCCTCTTCACAAATATCCCTGCACAGTAATGGAGTAAACAGAGTAATACAAACATTATCATGGAACCAGGATTCACACAAACACTAAAAAAAGAAGAAAGAAACCGGTGAGGTTTAGCTCTTTGGCTTTGATGTGTATCCACGGCCCTGTCTGCTACAAATCACTCTCACGTTATATTGAAGTGTGAATGTGTTTCTGTTTTAAACCAGACCAGGATCTTTCCTGAACCTGAACCAGGTGCTGTGAGACTCTGAACAGAACCATGAAACAGTTTCACGAGGCTGCAGATGGATCAGATAACGCCGAGACGTTCAGGATCAGTGTATATATAAATATATAAATTACATTGGCTCATTATGATAACAGGAAGCTTCATCAGGTCGCTGATTTGCTGTTACAAATGAGTTATTCAAGTAAAGATGATTTCCAGGAGACAGGTTAATATGTAGGAAGAAACAAGGCAACAAACCTGTTGACTAACTACTAACTCGTGTGCTGAGGTGGCAGAACTTTGGATGTAATAATTACATGTTCCCCTAATGGACCGTACCGATGTCTCTGTTCAAACGACTCAGGTGCAGGACGGATTCTTCCCCCCCACAGAGGAAGATGTAATCCTTCAAATGAAGTTTAATCACAAAACATGTCACGTTAAGGGACACAACATTTCCTCAGGTGACATGATAATTATCTTCTACAGTGACCAACAATGCAGCGAGGCCAGCTCTCCTACCGTCGGTAAGCGATGAAACAGAGCAGGAGGCAGAGAGAGAGGGAGAGACAGAGCAATCCACAAGGCAAAAAATTAGCATTTGATTGCAACCGTACCATGGCACATAAACTCTCACTTTACTGAAGTGGTTGTGGATGTCTCTCATAAAACGTATATTACGTTAGGGCTTTGGGGACATGAGGGGTGAGAATTCACAATACAATTAGAATTTATCAAAGAAACCTTAGTGTCTTCTGTCGATGTGTCAGCCAAGATAGAAGCTGTGTTTCCTTACGTGTTCATAAACGAGTTCTGGCATTTGTTTCCTGCCCCCTTTCCTTGACTTCAAGGAAATTACAGTCTCACAAAACTGCGGCACACACACACTTTAGCTTCCCAGGTTCTGAGGGAATTGGCATACATCACAGGGCTCTGAGCAATCAAATCTGGGCAGATGACACGGAAAACAAAGTGAAGCCCGAAGCTTCTGAGCAGAAGTTTTACAGGGAAGTTTCAAGGCACCCTGGTCTGTAGGCCTAATCCAGAATGAGGTGAAATTAATTATGAGCTCAGTGGGATTATTGACAGATACCACCGGCTCATTACAGCTCCTGATCAAATGACTTTTTCTTGGGAACTTAAACCATTAATTTAGCTGAAATGGAACAGTGTGGCCTGCAAGGCCACTGCTGGATCAATGAAAAGGAGCCATAGAAAAATTCTAATGGATCCTCTCTGCTGAAATACACCCGAAGGCACCATTACGGTACAGAACGTGTTCCATCAGGATTCAGCAAATCATGACACGACTGTGACAGAGCAACATGTGAAGAATATTAATGCACCGTCGATACCCAGCATTCAGCCAGAGAATGAAAAATGTGGGAACAGATTATGTTGAGTAAACGATTAATTATGCAGATTTGCAAAGATCAGGTAACATGCATGTTGTGTGTGAACAGGTATTTGCAACGAGAAGTGCAAACCTTCTCCACCCTCTTTAATTTAAGAGGATCTTCTAATGGAGATCACATTATGGAGAGTCGCATCCAGGGTCATGCTTGGCCATTTTAAAAGGAGTGGGTAAGGTGAACTCAGTCAAGGGTGCCACTGAGCACTGCATTTTAACATGGCCCTCAAACACACTACCTGACATGCAGTTAAAATGGACTGCTCGATGTGTTATTACCCAAATGATAAGAACAGCCGTGCAGAGGAAGGGCATCGGTTTCACACCCTTTAAATCGTGACGTGAAGACAAACCAGAGGAACGGGCTGTTATCGTTCCATCACAGGCTACCAGGCAGTAGGTATTTAATAATAATTTAAACAGACTCCAGGAAAAATGAGCATCGGCCATTTCAGTGCCCAGAAAGGACAAAGACATATTTTGGCTTTTGATTTGAGGAACTTGACAAAAATATCATGTGATGAATCAGATTTGACACTTTCTGTGCTTCTTGTGTCCAAGTGTGTTGCCTTAATGGTCCCACCTCTGACATGACCACCAACCAGTCCCAACACCAACACACTTTCAGGGTCACATGCTGGATTGGGTTCTTTTACAGAAATCTAAATTTGATGCTGATATTGAGAATATTGTCCTCTGTTCACTGAAAGAATCCAAATGAGTTCAATCAAAAACACTGGAGTGTTCCAGCCTGTGCTGTGCATCCGGGCACAGTGGCTGAGCATAATGAAGATGTGTGGTCTAACATGCAGTTTGATCTGATGCTCCTCACCAGCCGTCCAATCAGCTATGTGCTGTGGACACAGAGGAGGAGTGGGAAGAACAGTCCTAGCTGAGTTCTGTGGTTGAGCTGGTTTTTGAGCTGAAGTTTTTGTCCTTTTTTTTGTAACTGTTGCTGTTTGTGGTGGAGTTACAGTGGAGATGCATGTGCTTTTTTGATCAATCACATGGTCTGCAGGTAAATATACTTTCCACCTACAGACATTTCATTGATGCTTTTGTGTCTCACATCTCAGCTACAGAGGCTAAAAAGCTTAATTAACAAACCACAGAAGCTAAAGTCAAAGCTGTATTTTTATTGCAGGTACTACAGTGATGATAAATAGTCTCTGACCTCTGGATCTTTTTTGGTTCCCTTCTCTAATTAGTTAGCGTGCTGCTTTTGTTGTGAAAATCTGACCAGGTGGTGTCAGAGGGCTGCAGCTCCCTGGGACTTCTGACGCTGGTTGATGAAATGAACAGATTACAGTCGTTACAGTTCGTTTACGAGCGCACACACAAATGTTCTTCGCCTCAGGCGTGTTTCATTATATGTGCATGGAAAAGTAACTGTGTGTTTACCCATAAAAAGAGAGACCACACTGTGACATATTGGAAACCCACCATCAGGTACCATAAAGCAAATGTCACCTTGTTGCTGAGGGCAGACACAGGATGGTGAGGAGAGGGAAATTACAGTGAACGCTGTGAATCAGCCCCGCAGTTAATTGCCCCTTCATGCCGACTGAAATGCCAAAGGACGACTCTCAAGCCATCAGAAAGCCTCATGTTGAGAGCGTGAAAGTCCCTTCCTCTCTGAGAGATACTGTCACCATCATCATCATCAGTTACCAGTATCTGTTCATCTTTGCCGTTAAGTTAATTAATACAAAGGCAGGTGAGGTTTGGAAAAGGTGTTGGGTGGACATAGAGCTCAGTCAGGTCTTTTGATGGTTTTACAGTTTACAGATCACATACTGGTCCTTAAGCATAACATTTAGTTTAACCTGATTGCAACTGGTCCCTGTACTCTGTAACAATTTAGCTAACGTTAGCCTAATTCTTCAGGTGTGGTGGTAGAAGGTGGAGGTGTGACAGCTTGTGTTCTCACATCATGGATATGGAATAACATGGATATTAAATGTCACATACTACACGCTGCCTTCACACACACGGTTCCATTCAAGCGTTTCAGTGTGAGAGTCGTAGTGCTGAGTGCTGATGGTCTCTCCATCAGGTCACAGCAGATATCAACTGCACCAGGCAAAACCATTTTAAATGAAATGTATAATCTTTTTATTTTAATGAAAATGCACAGATATTCTATGGTTTTCTTTTATAAAAAATACAAATGTTCTTCTTCCACCGAGACACACATAACAGCAATATTTTACAGGCCCATCTTTCAAAGACTGGCTACTATATTTTAGAATCAGCTAGCTTTACATGGTAGCAAATACGCAGGAGAGGTTTCCTTTAAGGTTTAAATACTTTTAAATAGATGTTTAAATAGACAGAAATGCAAGCACTGTAAGCAAAACATATCTGCAACAAAAACACGGCTTTATTACAGGAAACCACCGCAGACAAAATGTGGACTCGTCATGCAAAAGCTATCAAGAGTCTTTAGCTGGCAGACCCAACACACACAGATAAGGCATACCAGTCTGATCAGCAGCAATGGGAAAGTGTAAAAAAACGTGTAACGTGTTTTCCAGTAAGTCATCAAGTCACCAGTGTCCATGCTCAATTCAGCCAAAAATCCAGAGCCACAAATTAGAAAAGTTCAAGTAACAGCAAGTGAAGATTCCATAGTCCAACTGTGACCAAAGAAAACATGGTTAATTAGGAGGTCCCTGTGTCACAAACGATGGTGCTTCAGTTGTTGGAAAAGCAACACGATGTCTACGAGTCATCATCAGTTTTTATGACATGAAAGAGGGTGACGTTAAATATTACCTGGTGTCCGTTATTCCAGGCGTACAGTGCTCTCTCTCTGGCGTTGTAGTCGAGCATGGAGATATGAAAGTACTGGTTGTGGAAAGGAATGTCTATGTACTCGTACATTGAGGTCTTGGTCGAGTAAGCGTAGTAAACCTTCGCTCCTGACAGATGAGAGTTAGTTATGTAGAGTGTCCCACAGATCATGAATGATTCGCCCGCATTCCTTTTGGAGTATTCGGTGTTCCAAGTCTTCAGGACCTGCAGGGTGTCAGGGTCGATCTGGGAGATGACAACATTTCCAGCATTTTGATTTGTTGCGTACACGACCCACATTCCCAGTTCGTCAGCCATGACATCGATGTCGGAGTATCCTCCCCACGTATATGGATACATGTTGTGGAAACCGGCAAACTCCAAAGCTCGCTGGGCCAGCACACTGCCTGTCTCGAAGCTGTACTTCACAATAATGTTGCTCTGGTACTTGTTGTAGTAAAGCGAGCCGTTGTAGACAATGTGATTGGTTCCCTCCCATTTAAATGGGAGGCTGTAGGTTCGAGAAACCACCCCTGTTACAAAGTCCTCCATTGTCTTGTACTCGCGCACAATCTTGCTGTTGGTGTAACTGTCCATGTACCAAACCTACACATCAGAGAGGACGAAGAGCATGGAGGGTGAGAATCAACCATCAGAGCTAACCTCCCACTGATTCATTTTTATGAAAATGACTCGATTAAAAACATCACTGCTCCACATTCAAACCTACTAAAATCAACACCTCTTCCATGATAACAGTCAGTCCTGTCTGCAGCTGTTGTGATTTTCTACCTACTCTGAAAACACAGATATTGAAGACGATGCACAGCCCTCAGAAAGCACTCTCCTTCTTGCAGAACTCACCCTGTTGTTTCTGGTTGATGCTAGAGGATCAGTCATCCATGCCCCAAACCGGGTTCCAGATGTCTTTATTGTAACAGGTCCAGTGATTTTCATTAATTTCCCACACGCTGTTAATAAAGAAATGCAACGATAAGATGTGCTGTGGTGGTTTTTGTCTCTAACTAGATTTCTCAAGCCAATTTCATGCCTGTGCCACCAGAGAGTGTGCCCTCTGTGCATACTAAGACAGCTAACTCGAAGCGCAATGGTTCAACTGCTGTTTGTAGCTGAAGGCAACTCAGCTTTCTGATGTTTAGCCCATATTATTTTCTTAAGAGCAGCTGAAGGCTTAAATCTAGAAAAACCTCAGTGTTCATACGTCAAAATCTTTAGTTCTGAGCAGATTCTTTGTGAACAGGTTTGGTTTGAGCACAATTAGCAAAACACAGTTAGTCTTTGATTAATTAATTAATGCAAATGTGTTTCAGCAGCTGTGTACATTAAGCTGTGTAAAACACTGGGCTAAAATATAATACTACTATATATAATATAA
The DNA here is from genome assembly GCA_037833715.1 of Toxotes lorentzi. Lineage (NCBI taxonomy): Eukaryota > Metazoa > Chordata > Actinopteri > Toxotidae > Toxotes > Toxotes lorentzi. The sequence continues at coordinate 17,966,902 of JBBMJY010000013.1, forward strand.
TAATACAAGCTCTAGATATATGTAGATGTGATTAGGTGAAGCGTGTTACATTCAGAAGCTGTTTTTTTTTTTTTTTAGATTTTGACAGATTTTACTGTGTGAAGAGCCAAAGTCTGTCAATAAGCAAACAGTCCACAGCAGCAGAAACAGACTTGCTTCTTTTCTTCACCTGTATGAGGTGAACCGAGGTGAGAAGATACTGCCTTTAACCACTTTTAAAGGAAACAAATTTTGGTGTGGGATGTGAGGGCTAAACAACAAAGAGAAGCATTACAGCAGCGGAGAGAGGGCTTCGAGTCGCAGCCTGCCAGGTGCCTCGGAAAGAACAAAGAACACTTTTTTGTGGTCTTCTGCTTCAAACCACAAGAAAGGCTGTCAAGCTGTATAATATAATATGTTTTATTTACATTTCCCCTATGGTTATTTTCCTCTGCAGCAGAAAAACAACAGTATACCATGAAGAGAGAAAGACTGTTGCTATGACAACAATATGACTGTGACAGTTTATGACATCTTTGGCCATGAGTGCTGGTGCTCTTTATTTACCAGAACCCATTCTCTTACCCACATCTCTGATAAGACTCTAGAAAACAAGGCACACGTACTAGAATATGTCAGTTTACTTAGATATCAGTAAAATGAACTAACACCAGCGGCTCGCTTCTCTTTGGTGTTCACTACTCACTTAGTTTGCCCATGCAGCTGCGAAGCCTGCTGTCCAATCGCAGGACTCGCTGATAGAGCTCATCGTAGTCATAGGCCCCAAGTTCCTCCTGGATGCCCGTCAGCACGGCCGACAGGTTCCTGATCTCCTCTTTGAACTGTGAGATGAGAGCAGCATCCATCTTGTACTGCTCCAGCACAGGGATCAACGGCTTCAGCTCGTCCATCTTGTCCTTAAGCTCCTGAGAAGCGACAGTGACAATGGAAAACAGAGGGGGGTGGGAGAATGTGGACAGGTGTGGGGGTACAGCGATCATACGATGTTCATGTGATGTGGTCAATCATTGCTTCGTATCTGATGCTCCTGTCATCAGAGTGGTTCTTCTACACAATTTTTTCCCAACTAGTTCCGTGTCTAACAACCTGCAGCACCAGAGATTTTCCCACTCCCACACCAGCTGTCCAGTGCAGTCCACACAGAGCAGCTGCAGCAGCACAGCAGCCTCTGAAACAACCAAAGATGTAAGCACTTTCTGAATTACAGAGCTTCTCAATATGTTGTAGTGTGTAGTATATACTCTTTATTTTCTTCTGCACATAAAAGGTCCACAAACCGATAAAGAATCATCTGCTCACCTTTGTCAGTAACTTCAGTGTGATTGGTGTGCCAGCTGGATGTCGCTGTCAAACCTTTGGCTGAATTTTTAGAATATGCCCACATCAGAAACGCTGCACCCACAGAGATGGAACAATCCTGTCCCGGTGCTGGCAGGATTCATTATACTATTACTGGCTGTGTAAAACTCAAAGAAGACTGTGTTGGGTAATTATCAGCCAAATGCACTGATTTAAACCTCAAACAAATGAGGCTTTCCAGTGTCTCATCATGGTCTAAAGCAACTATCACTAACATAGTGTTTATCGAATTTAATGTCTGAGTTATTCTTTAACTTGCTTGAAAATCTAACCTGCAGGGAATCATAATGGAACATTGGCCCATGGTGCGTACCAGTTACCATTAGAATTTACTGGGTTTGAATCTGATCCAGGCCATTCATTTGTCTGCGTTCTGCACTTTCCTTTTTAAAAAATATAATTAAGAAAAAAAATCCAAGCTGATTTATGCTTGAAAGCATGTTTATGATATAAATGGCACTAGTGCAATCAATACTGAATAAAAACAAATCCGGCAAATGAGTAAAAACTAAACAGAAACGATCCACTGAAGATCTGATTAAACCAGGCACGGCTGTGCAGTACCTGGAAGTTCCTGGCCATGATGGATTTCCTGTCATCCTCAATCTGTCTGAACTTGGTCCTCAGGCCCTTCATCTGGTTCTCCATCTTCATGACATATTGGAAATCCCTCTGAGTTCGCAGGTTCAGCACCTCGATCGACTGAGACATGTTCTGCACCTAGAATAAAACACGCCATGATAAATGAGTTATCATGCAGCAACTGAACGTTTACTTATGCCGTATAGTTAACTCTGCAAATAAATAGATGACGCCTTCCCTTCTCTCCTTCCTTTCACTGCAAATAATTGAAAGGCACTTTGATGGGTTTTCCCTGGTGAACCTGTGTGTGAGCCTGAATGTGTAACAGGCCTGGCAGCAGTGTACCTATGTTAAATGCTCATGATAAAACATTTAGTATTAGGAAGAGTATTACACTCCAGAAAAGAACAATAAAGCTTTATTCCTTCATTATTCCCATCTCTAACAGGAGTGTGTGTGTGTGTGTGTGTGTGTGCTGCACTGTGCATACCTTCTCCAGCAGCTGGCGGAGTTGTCTGCTCTTGGCATCTCTGGAGCACAGGCTCTGTTCTGGTGCCACCACCGTGCAGATACAGCGCCCATCAGCATCCTGGGCCGAGCTGTACACCTGCCAGCCCTCTTTTGGGGCGATAGTCTGCAAGAACAATCACATACGCACAAAGTTTCGACTGATGTATTAGATCATGATTTCACTGATCACTGATTTTATATTTATGTGACACTGGTTTTCTTCTATAACCTCAAGTCATTCAACATCAGGAACGCCATGATGCTGTAAATGAAAAAACCTGTACAGACCCCATCAGAGGTGTGCAGCTATACACACTGCATCAAATTATGATCATTAGCATTTTCAACTTTAACGCAATGTAAATTGCACGTCTGATAGGTCTTGTGTGTAAAAGCTACAGTTCGGGTGTACCCCAAGGTTCAGTACTGGGTCCACTTTGTTTTTGTGTCATTTGTGACATTAGTAACATTTCAGCATTGAAACATACAGTTAATTCATCTGTGATGCATATTCTGATGTGACTATTAAAACCATTCAAAATGCAAATTCTCCTTCCAAGCATGTGTGAATGCATTTGACAAAAAAGTTGAAGAGGAACTTATACAGAAATAAGACTTCTTCAGAAAGTGGTTAGAGGAGTCGAGCCTTCTCTCAGCTCTGGATTATGGACAGAATTTATAGGCATGTGGCTGCCTCCACTCTAAAATGCCTGGAGGCTGTCTGCCCCTCTGCTTGCACATTTATAACAGGTTGCTCTTGTACATCTGTATGCTCTTTTTTTTTCTTCCCAAATATTTTTATTGAAAAGAAAAATAAGATACTTCAAATCACAAAAATACATTTTACCATTTTTGTATATACATATATGCAAACAGACATATACTTACATATATACATAAGAACAACGAACAAGCTATGAGCTCATAGCAGCCAGGGAAAGCCATGGCATTTATCACATTTGTCTTCAACTTCCGGATATATTTCAGAGTCTTGACTTAGAAAAATGGACCCTGTGTAGAACTTTAAAATTGAAAGAGTCCAAGACGAGCGCAAGAGGTGGTAGACCTTATCCTATCTGTAGCATGAGCCCAGAACTCTTCACTTAATTGAATTCCCAATTCCCTTTCCCAAGCAGTCTTAATTTTGGCGCTCCACTGATTACTTACTGCCAGAAACATCCATATGCTCTTGTATAGAATTGTAGAAGTGAGGAAAAGGTGTGAGGAAACGGTTGCTAGTCTTCTGACTGTGTTAGCAATGATCAGCAAATTGCCCCTTTCTAACTAGAGGGCCTGAGGTTATTTCTGATTGGATCTCAGGATTGGCTCATACACCACAAATACTTCATGGATCCAGACATGTTAGAACTGGGGCGTTATCTTAAGGTAATGCTCAGTGTACTGAGTGAACTTTGAGTAACTTCGAGTAAATTCAAGAACTTTTTCTCAGTTATTCATAGGACCTGTGGCCATGCACCTTCTAGAGAGAGAGAGATTCAGCTGACACTTTAATCAAGCAAAAACAGAAAAATGAGCCTGGAGAAGCCTTTGTTTTCATATAAATATTTATGGACTTTGCCACCAAGGACTCTGCTGGTAAACCTTGTCATCTACTATAATCCGAGTGGCATTTCAGAAGAAAAGCAGGTACATTTGGAGGAGGGGAGTTTCTGAAGAGACAGGTGAGTTGAAGGTGGTTGTGTAGGTAAACAGTGATTGAAAAAACTAAGAAAAGAGAACAATGCTCACAAAGAACAAAAAGGAGGACTTGACTGTCAATTAGAGGGAAAGAGATAGAGCAGGCATGCAGGCAGATAGAGAAGTACAAAGACAACAAGCATCAGATGATGAGATGAGGTGAGGGATAAACAGGGAGGGCACCAACGTGGTCTGAAGAGAAAATGAAGATGAAGAGAAACACATGGGTATGGTAGTAAAGCCCATCTACATGATGCTGACTCATTGATTAAAAATCACTCACTAATGCATGAAAGCACAGACATGAAAGAGTGTAACCACTTCTATATAAACACTGGCTTTAGCTACGACTGCTTCATACCTGTACACGGAGAACAACGTGTTTTACCTTGTGCAGTTTAACAACATTGTATTTTATTCATGGAACTGTGTTTGTTGATGAGGTGAAGACTAATTTTTCAATATTTTCCATCTCTCACTATGTTAGACAGAAGAAGATCAAGCTCCAAGGCTACAATGGTTTCGCAGAGCTGGGCGCCAAAGTCTAGTCATTAATCATCCCCACAAAACAGCATCTAGCAGCTCAAAGCTCTCCCCAGGCACCCAGCAGAGTTCTGCTCTCTGCACAGGCATCGCACACACACACATGCATGAGTGGCTGAGTGGTTACATACAGTATGGACTGCACACACAAACACATAACCAGTTGCCAAGACACATTCATATTTCTCATACTAATTCTTTCTAATTCGTCTGGGTTTCAAGTCATGTCAAAGTTTATTATAGCAGATATCACAAAATATCAGAGGGCATAAAACAAAGCAACGATGAACAATGTTAGCAAAACACAAAAATATCAAAAGAACTATGTGGACAGAAGTCCGGTACCTTCACCTGTACATTCACCTGGAGACAGCATACAGCCCATGCACAACAAAACAGTTAGTGTGAGAAAACATGTTTGATTTCTAATATGCACCAGCTGATGACAGGCATCAGAGATGGAGATTTAAAGCAGAGTCATCTGTATATGAGTGCAAACTAAGTTTGTAATTATTGATTAACGTACCAACGGGCAGTGTGTAAACAGAGAAGAGAATAGGACCAACCACAGATCTCTGTGGCACTCCATAACTGACCTCGGCTTGGTCTGATGAACAGATGTGTAGAACAAAGAATGAGGTAAACATGGTCCAAACCAAGAGGGAGAAATGTCAGCAAGACCAATATAATGTGGTGATCAGCTGTGTCGAATGCTGCACTGAGGTCTAGCAACACTGGTATTGAAGCTGAGCCAGAGTCTGAAGCAAGTAATAAATCATTTACCGCCTCTGTCAGAGGCGTTTCTGTGCTGAGGAATCTTCTGAAGCCAGACTGATGAGGTTCAGGCAGATCACTGGATGAAAGGTGTTCTTTGACTCATGGCTTTTTGAAGGCTGATATACACAAAACTCATGAATATTTTTTGGAGTGAATTTGCCAACAAACAATGTTTTGTCCCAGTATTCAATATGTTTACAGTGAAAATCAGAAAAGAGCAGCAGAATCTATCATACCTCCTCATCTTCTCAGGAAGGGACCCTGAATAAAAAAACTGCCCAGTCAGCACTAAGATGCATTGACCCTTTAACCTTTCACTGAAATTAGACAGGAGTCTCTGAGATGTGACCTGTGCTAAGGTAAACACAGCACATGACCTGTTAACACGATTTGAAATCATCTCTCAGCTCTTAAACCGTGACAGATTAACCAAACGTAACCCTTTAATCTTCAGACACGTCAGAGTTTCTCGTTATTGCTCGTTATAGTTTCCACCGACATCGAACACTGTCCAGTTTTTTAAAAACAAGCCTCCACTGCAGAATCTCATATAACTCTCAGACTTAAAGAGCAGACAGTCCATTAACCACAAGTAATGAATGATCATGACAAGGTCACTCCTATTAAAGTTGGACTTTAAGAGAGACAACCTGACTAAACAGTGAATTAGACCTCAGACTTTTCAAGCTCAGTGAAACCAAGAGTGACATTTACAGTAAGAGCAGAGGTATTACTAACATGATCCGACATGAAATGCTCAGGTTTGTGTTCTTATGAGCCACAGGTTTGTTGATTGGTGCTTAGTGTGATGCATCATGTTTATTGCAGGACTAGTTTACAGTTAGTTCTTGATTTAGCCTGATGCTGCTAACAGGCTGCTGTGTTTTTAAGGTGCTTTTAAAAACATTGTGAGTTGATCAGCTCAGATCCACAGACTTTTCCTCTGGCACCAGAGCTAAAGGTCTCAAACTTAAGAATAAGAATAAGAATATTATATTATCGGGCATCTTACAGAGCCGAAACAAATAAACAAAAATCTAAATATAAATTAGACGGGAACTAAGGATAATAAATGTACAGTATGGAGTATTGTGGGATATAGATGTAAATATGAATATTACTGTAAATATAGATCTGACTGTGGATAGAGAATATGACTATGGAGAATATACAGACATTATGTTTACATTATGTTCAGTGTAGTGCAAATTGTCATATTATTTACATAACAACAATGTAAACTGTTGACATGGTTTGTGTTTCAAGCAGAGAGTTTCTTGACTGATTCAGAGCAGCCACAGCTCTGGGGAAGAAACTGTTCTTCAGTCTGGTTGTGTGGGTGCAGAGGTCTTTATATAGTTCGAACAGGTGATGGCACGGATGTGTAGGGTCAACGCAGATGCTGGTCGCTTTCCTGAGGCACCTGGTGGTGTAGATCTCCTCCAGCGCGGGAAGCTGAGTCCCGATTATCCTTTGTGCCTTTCTGTGATACCACATCGAGATGCAGTATGTTAAAGTGCTCTCTATGGAGCAGCGGTAGAAGGTTACCAGCATCTCTTGTGGTAGTCCGGCCTGTGGACTCAGGCCGAGCTGGTGGAGTCTGGTGGTGAGTTTGCCGGGGATGATTGTGTTGAAGGCAGAGCTATAGTCCACAAATAACATCCTCACGTATGTGCTCTGTCCCTCCAGGTGAGTCAGAGCAGTATGTACAGGTTCAGTTTTAGTCATAAATATTTTAAGTGTTGAAGCCTGTTTTCTTGTCACTTGTCACCCAGACAACTTGTTTGCTCTCAGTCGACATGCTGTACAAAGGCAGACGTGTCTTTTCTAATCATGAATCACTCAGCAGAAACATACAAGGTCAACAGTGCACCTACAAAGCATAAACAATAATGATAATGAATTCCTCCCTGTGGAAGATATGATTCATGCTCATCGCAGCAGACAGGTATCCTGACAATTAATCACCTAACTGAACCTTTTTTCTGTTTGTCATTCTGCCATACACGTGGATCTTTCCTTGGCTATCGCACACTTATTAACTTTTAGGGGTTGATGAGGGAGTGAGAGTGAACAGATAGGTTAATGCTGGTATAATACAGAGAAGACTGAGTTAGTAAATGATGACAGGGAGAATTAGCCGCTGTCATTGGATCTGAATCACTTCTTCTGCCCTCATCTGTGACTGTGAGCAATTTACGATTACACCTCTGGAAACACTGTTGGATTAGGAGATCGTGTTCTCACTGCTTTATTTTTTCATGCACATCACTCAGTTCCAGTTAAAGAACTTTGTTTGGTCCTCTCATCTTTCTGTTTTGCATTGAAAAGATCAATATTGTTACCAATTTTAGATTAATTAGTGGGTCTCATTTTGACAATGTTATGCATGACTTACTTCATATACTTTAGAATATTTTCTACACCAGTGATTTTAATAAGCTTGAATAACATTTCTGTGAAATCACAGCACTTGTGATTGGATAGAAGATATTTTGCTGCTCTTTGCTCTCCTGCATGCAAAACGAGTTGTCAGAGGAGCGATTCTGTTTAGTGCTAAGGGGATCTGTTTTAGGCACTGCCAAGATTCACAGAAAGTTCATGTACTGTAGCTGACTGCACTGTGAACCAATCTCCACCCCGCTGCGTATAGCCTTGGTCTCTTGATCTAATTTCTCTCGCCAGTCTCATAATGGCTGATTCCATTTGCTGCGCTGCACCAGTATGAGTCTGGCAATGTGAGCATCTCCCCAGAGAGACACCACAGGTGAGAAGCTGGTGCTAAAAAATTAAAACATTGTCAGTGGCAGTGGCAGAAATCAATCTGTTATAAATACAGCTCGGATAAACAGCTGGAGCTGCAGCGAGGCCACAAACGGGCATCCGGTCCCATGTCTTTACTACGTGACTCTTTGTCACTGCTGGATATCGTCCATCACATTGCAGAACATCAGAGCTGCTGATTTTTCACTACGCTGATGTCTTGTTTAGAATCTGCTCCGTTCACTGTTCTTCTTCTCTGCAGCTTAAAACTGGAATTTTGTGACATTAAATGAAAGAAAGAAGTCGTGTTAATAAAGTGCCAGTGATGTCCACAAAGTTAAATCTCACACCACAGCAATGCTGCCGTCCTGCCTGCCACAGACAAAGACCTAAACAGATGCTATCTCTCCAGTCATCTATCAACCTGTCCAAACAAAAAGCCACCCGCGTATTGGAGGCAAGTGAAGTGGAATGAGCATGTCAGTACTGTAACTGATGAACATAGTGCTTAAATGAGTTAACATTTTAGCTCTAATGGCGGAGGAAGATGAACTCGCATGTGCAGCCAGCTCTGTAACCGGACTGATGCAGAGATCTGGGACAGCAATGACAAATGGTAACACCCCTAAACACAGCAACAGCAATCGTGGCAGCAATAATCGTGAGACCAAAGAGGTCCCAGACAAAGACACTGTCAAAGAGATGCTGCATACTCTGCAAGGCGAGAGGGAGGGGAAAAACGACACAGTAAAAGAGAAAGCCATCTCTTCTCTCAGATGTGACTGTGATGAAAGGCGTGCAGGGAGATTAATTTCCTAGAGGCGTCCCACCATCTTGCCTTTTCTGACCCCAGCGAAGAGAAGATTGAATAGATAATTCTGCAGGAGCTCGGCACATTCTGCCCCAGCAGTCTGTGAATGAGCTCCAGCATTATCTTGTTCACACCCTCATGCTTCTTCTCCAGGGTGTGCTTGAACGAGTCTTCTGACTGAACAGGACGACATGTCAGTCACAAGCACCATGGAGGATGATAATGAAACAGTCATCAAACATTATCTGTGGAGTAAAGCCCGTGGACAGCTCCGGGCCACACTGAATGGCACATGCATACACAAGCAGAATACTAAGCAGCTGTCACAGTGCTGCTACCTAAAGTTATTCCTCAGTATTCTCAGATGAAGCAGGTCTGAGGATGTCCAGCGCTTCAAACATCCTGGTTACCTCCGTCCCCGTCATCGAGTGTCCACACTCAACACCAGAGTGCTACAACGGAGTAAAGAGAATTAAAACACACAATGACAAGACTGCTGTATTTCATTACATTTTAAGTACCCTCATCTTAAGCATTACTCTTCTGGGATATGTTTTACATGAGGAGCCCCTGTAATTGGAATTTTTACTCATTGTTTTTGTAATTGTAGTGGAGCAGTCTGCCGGGATGAGCACGCTTCTTCAGTTGAAGCCCAAATCAAATCTGTGTCATCAACATGCACATGTCCTGGCAGCTTCTCAGAGTAAGAGTTTGTAAAGTAAGAGCACGCTCATTAGTTCTGCATAAGAAGTATTCAAATCTTGGAAAAGGGCACTACGGCCACATTCATGTCAGAATGGTGCAGCAGAGGCAGCTCACCTGATTATTTCTCGCTCCTTAGCAACCTTTGAACGTTCTCTTTCTAATTATGCTCAGCAGTGTAGCTGGGATGTTAAAACTGCAGCAAAGAGCCTCCATCCTGAGGCAGACACAAGAGAGTGTGTCTAAAATGAGATTATGCAGAACTTATGGATGTGCACTGATTCAGTTTCACCAGTGCAACAGGATGTAATTACAGTTATAAGATCTACTTGGATAAACTTACACCATCAGAGCGCGGCTTTAAACTCTTAGATGCCACCACATTAGTATGGCCGGTGCATTACTGGAGGTTCTTTGAAATCATATTGCAATTTATTTGCTGTAACCACTTTGCTTCTGCTTACTTCCTTTTTACTTCAGTTAATGACTGGCCTCTCAGCAGCTCCCAGAGAACGTACCTAAACTTGTTCCTCCACATAAAAGCAGGATAAATGTGCATGTGTTGTAAATATGTAGTAGTAGCTGGTTCACTAGTTTGTGGACTTTGTTGCTTCTGCTGTATGAGAGCTGAATGTTTGCTCCTCAGAAACCAAGTGTTTGATCTTTGATTTTGAAGAACTGACATCAAAACTTGATTTTTACAATTTTAGACTGGTAGTGATCTCTATTGTACAGTAGCTTCACGGGTAAACCACAAGTGACTGCTCGATAAACCCCTCCCCTGAACAACGATGGTCCAATCATAGCTTAACAACAGTAATCAGGCACAGCAGGTCTGTCAGGTTTTGGATTTCTCCATGTGCTGAAGCATGTGCACGGGGTAGTAGCATGGATGTAATAACAGCTGGATGCAGCCACTCAGCCTTACTGCCAGTTTCCCCCAGTGGTGACTGATGGTACTGCAGAAAGAGGTGACGACATGCAGCAAAGGGCCCAGGCCGGATTCGAACCCGGGCCACTGCAGTAAGGACTCAGCCTTCCTGCTGAACGCTGTAATGATCAGTGTGAGCACAGACAGGACACAAAGTGAAAGTCTGATTCATTTGCTCTGTTCGTGTTGACAGGACATCGGGCTGACATCTGCAGACAGCTGTTAGCTGCTGTTCGCTGCTGTTCGCTGCCCAGCAGTGACGGACTGAATAAAGGAGGAGCCACACGCTGTTCACTCCACTTCTACAACCTCACATCGCACAGCCTCAGATAAAATCTCTTCAACAAACACAAACTGAGCCCAGATCAGTCTGCAGAGGTTCACACAGACTCGTGATGTGATAATCTACGGTGCTTTTTAACTTACAATAACCTTTTTATAACGTTATAATAACTCTGTGCAGACTGACAGGTTTTATGTGTTATTTCTTTTTTGACAGTTTTCCAGTCTCTGTTTTGTACCTGCACCTTGACCCATCCTGTTCTCATTTATCTTAAAGGTCAGAACTTCCACTGTGTAATTTCATTTGTTTCCACAAACACAACTTCACGAAGATTTAAGTAGAAATACGCTAAACTTATAGTTACATTTACGAAGCTTCATCAAGGAAACAGACTTCCTAATTTTTTATGACCGGCTTGTCAGATATTTACAGTAACCTCTCACAACATTAAAAATAAAAACTTACTGTTTGAAATGAACAGTTTGAGCTAAACAGCCATACAGAGTTAAGTTAGAACGAACCAACAGTCTCATCATATGTTTTCCCTTCTAATGACACGGGACTAACGAGCTGCACCCTGGAACAGAACACTCCTGCTTCTTTATTTACACGTTTTCTACAGGAATCTTCAGACTTTCCTGCAGCTTCAGCCTCATTGTATGCAGCCATCAAGACACAGCCGTTAAAGAGCCATTTAAAAAGATTTCCTCATATGAGTCTGTGTTTTTCCATCACTAACATCAGGTTAATTATCCTGGTAAATCTACCAGGACAACTTCAGCTGGGAAAACTCACACGTTCCAGCAATGAGTAAGAAATAGACTAAAATCAGCTTTTTAAAATTGAATAGGTGGAAAATCTGCCGTCATTATCAATATAACTGCATATGTGCTGAGTGAGGCTTAGCAACAGTAACTATGGGGGATGGGATTTAGTGAACAGTCAGTTCTACATAAAAACTAGCAGCAGTTAAAAAAGATGTTTGTGTTTTGTTCTAGAATTTTTCTGAAACTCAATTTAAGTTTTAGGTAACTCATATTAAAGTCAAACTAAACTCTGCTGCAGCTTCAGCATCAGTTTCTGATGGAGGATTCTTTCTGTTTAAAGCTACTTAATAAGTCATATTTCATTTTATCTTCACTAGTAAGAAATTAACAAGCACAGCCTGTAATAATCTCTCTGGTTGACTGAGTACAGTATAAATTTATTGAGACCACAAATGTCTTCCATTCTTCTGAAGTCCAGGCTTTTCAGCTCTCGTCCGGCGATATGTGTCTGCTGTGGAGGCCGTTCAGGCTGTAATTATAGTAATCATAAGGGGAACAGAGAGAGAGAGAGGGCCGTAACTGTGCCCCTGGTAGTTTCAACATCATGTCTCAACTCCTATAATTATGTTCATACTATTATTAACTGAGCTGCATTCACCCAGAGGAGGGAAAAAGATCTCAAAACAAGGGAAAGTCATTTTAAATACTCATAATAATCAGATATAAAAATACAGCCATTTCAAGCATTTCATAATTATACATATTAAAAATACCTGCACTGATTCGTCTCTTTGGACGGAACAGCTCGAACCAGAAGCCAGAAAAGGGCAAAACTGTTCAGAGGTAACCAGTGGTCATCTGTCACTGTCAGTACACAGACATCTCATTACTAATGAACAGGATGAATTCCCTTCCTGACACGCATACGCTCAATTGTATTATTCACCAAATGTGCCCGCCACACACCCCCGGACCACAAGCTCAAAGCAAGTGACAGAACTCATCACAACCTCAGTCTCACATCTCTGGAAGTCCGAGCAGAAGGTGGCACACGTTTACTCTGCTGCTCGTATGAACGATCACATCCATCATGCTTTCTTTATTTCCAGCCCATCACCTCTGACAGCCCCTCCCTGCTTCAAACATGGAACATGCAGCAGCACAGCTAATGCCTCTGCTGGCAGCCTTGTGGCTCGATGTCTGCTTTGTTTGTGTTGACTCATAGTGAGAGGACATCACCTTTAATTTGGCCTCTGGTGGGATCAGTGATGTGAAATATGAAACCTCCTGCATTGTTTTTTTTCTTTGCTAAATGCTTGTGTGCATGTGTAGGTGTGAGCCCACAGCATCTCTCATCTTTTAATATGGCATCTGTGCAAAGGCATCAACGATGAACAGTAACTTCAAAAAATGCCTTTTGGTGTTTCACATGGTTAATGATCAACAGGATGGGTTAGGGTTAGGGTCTGTATGATGTTCATCATATGGATGAAGGAAGTAACATTTCCTCTGCAGGATTTCACCGACCTGTGATCACTTTTCACATCGTGTTTTTCATGTGCGATCAAAGTCTGATTATATGACCTGAAACATTCCAACACAAGCTGAGGCTGTACAACAACCATTTACTGTACAAGTGGATTGGACTTTGTGTGTGTGTGTGTATGTGTGCCCGCCACCTACTCACAGTGGCTAACAGAGCGAGCACGTGCCCACACAAAGCTCCATCCCACTGCTGCTCGAACCAAGGTTTATGGTGTACTCTAAGAAAAAGTACCAGAGTGTGCACCTGTTTGCTGTTACTGGCCAGATTATGTCCCAGGGAGCAGCGTTTCAGTGTGTAATCAAATATATAACACTGAACTATGTGGCACAAAGGCCCTGCCAACTCATCACAATGGAGATACTGTAGATGAGGATTAACACAGACATGAAAGTAAAAACTTATAGACAGACAGCAAATCCATGAATAACAAAATAAAAGCCTGTTAAATACCGAAACAACCAGATCATAAAAGAGTTGTCATGAAGGAAAAAGCTGAAAAAAACAAAAGGTAACTTACATAAAATCAGTGTGATTCAACCTAAAATCTCAAAATGACATTATTATCTATTAGCTGTGACAACAAAGATGTGTCCATTGAATTTTGAGTCGGGAACTGAGACCTGGCACCACTCTGACGTCAGACTCCTAAAGTCTATCAAGTCTTTGTTCCTCCTCCAATCGATATGTCATCCAGGTGCAGAATATAATGTGTAATCATAAAACACAAATTCCAGTCATCATTTTGATCATGATGAGGATAACACAGTGCCATTAGCAGCCACTGTGTAATAACCTGTCTGGCACAGACCATAAGGGAAAATTACACTATGCAAATATTTCATTTTCTCACAAAGGCTCCTCAGGGATCCGTTGTGTACACTGCAGAGCTAATATCTGCGAAACCGGATCACACCACACCACCACAAAGGGAAATCCATACCATTAGACTCAGCTTTAGCGTCTTTATTGAGGATAGGTCTGGGCTCTGACAGATTATTTTAACAGTGAGACCAGGTGGGAAAAAACAAAAGGTAGCACTAATATATGAACTTAAACACACACACACACACACACACACACACACACACACACACACACACACACACACACACACAAATCTAAAAGTCTTGTGTCCAAGGTCTGACAACCTGTGAGTGACAGCTTCATAATTCCCAGCTTAGTGTAATTCCATTAAAGGTTTCCCTTTCCAGATCATTTTTAAAGCCTGACGCAAAAAGGCCTTTGGGGCCATGTTAGCAATTTGCATGCAGCTCTCACTCAAGCAACATCTCATATATCCCTCAATGGCAGCGATATATCCATTGATTTAATCACGAACATGAAAGATAACTGAACTGAATGAATCAGAGGAAACCAGAGCCAACTCTGCAGGAACATGTTCCTAAAACATTAAGCAAACGACACAGTCAGTACCCACAGCTCTCCATGAACACAATACTCCGGATGCATCGTGCTGCTGTGATTATTTTCACCGTTGGTTCATCTAGGTGTCAGACTGCTCGTCTATAAACCCACCAGTCAGAGCACAAAAGCATCTGAAACCGTAGGAAACTGAAAAAGCATCAGGAGCTGTAAATAAGAGACGTTTGGTATTTCTGCCTCATAAATGACATAAAGGATGAACTGATCAACAAAACTGTAATCAGTTCATCTTCTGGACTGATTCATCATCTGACTGTTTCCTGACGGGATCAAAGATCTCAGGCCTATGAATGCAGCTCTCCTCAGCATCATCCCGCTCTGGGTTAGGAAGCCGGATGAATATCTGTTCTCCTTCTCCGTGTGCTGCTGCACAGCAGAGACACTGAGCAGTGAAGTTTCAGCACCAGAGGGCGGACAGCTCCACAGCCTCACCACCAGAGGAGCCATTGATTTATCCATCGATTATCAGAGACAGTGAGCGAGTGATCAGCTTCAGCCTCAGTTTTTCCATCTTAGTACGAAACTACAGCTCACTGCACATGCAATTCAGTTTCCCTCAAATCTGCTTCAAGTTAAGCACAGTTTAAAATTCAGACAGAGCCTGGAGAAGGACGAGGAGGTTCAGTCACTAGGACATGAACAGGATCCTGCTCCATCACTCATGAAAGCATCTTTAGGTCGAAAGCATCACCATCTATTAGAAAAGGAACAATCAGCAGCCCGTGCTGAGAGGCTTGAGTAGCCTCGGGTTCTTGATCTCATAACTGCGTTACAACCAGTTCAGCTTACAAACAAAATGAGATCCACAAGTGGCTCAGATGGATGAATCATGAAAGGTGATTAGTCAAAAGAAAGGATTGTTTGAGCATAAACAGGAATTTGTTGCACGGTGTTTTCAGGGAAACACATATATAGGTACAGGATGATACAGAGGAAAAACACGACACGCAGAACTGCATTAAAAATGTGGAGGTTTAATGGTTTGTTGCTTGTAGGAAAAACGTGTTTCCGATGAAAACAGCACGGAAATGTCCGCAAGAATGAAGAATCTACGAAGCAACACTGCATTTTCAAAAAGTCAGAAACCTCCGAAATGATTCACGCTGCTTGTTTCAGTCCAGATTTGAGTCAGAGGGCTGGGGGCGGACTAATTACTACAGAAAGTATAAATTAATAGTTTTAATTGAGTGCAGCTGGGTGCGTTAAACCTTCCCCGAAGTGATGGTGCGTCCTGTGGGTTTGTAAAGCCCCGTAAATCTCGTCTAACTAAGTTAAATCACTGACGGTAAATGAGGCAACATTAAAACGTGGGACTTCTGAGTGAAGTTTGGCGTAAAAGCCTCCTTACATGAAACGATGGCACGGATCGGGGAGAGAGGGTTTGAGGCTGTGCGTCCTCAAACCCGGGTACAGCAGCTGGTAACAGTCAGGCTTCAACCTTTAGTCTCGCTCTGAAACGAACAAGGGGCAGAAACGAGCAGAGAAATGAAATGAGAACTCACCATGGAGGGGTATAATCCGAAGATGGTGAGGGAAAGGACGGGGTACAGGACGCTCAACAGGACCCGCATGCTGACGGGCTCCGGCCAGCCACTTTTCTCCAGGGTGCAGTCCTTTAACATACAGCTCCGGTTCTGTTGTTCACCTCAGCGCCTTTCTATCGCTGGCGAACCGCAGACAGAGCGCTCCGGCGGCGGCACAGCGACCACACGTTCACCGGCATCACACCCACCGCTCCCCGGTGCTCCGACTGAGGGCAGTGCCGAGGAAAAAGTTTGGAGCGAGGAGGAAATATTCAAATATCTCAGATCCAGCAGACTGCAGGGGAGGCGCACCAAGGATGTGACATCACGTCATGGGTTTGGGGGGGTCTCTCTCTCTCTCTCTCTCTCTCTCTCTATCTATCTATCTATCTATCTATCTATCTATCTATCTATCTATCGCAGCTCTATGTATGGGGTCATTTTGGGGATTTTTGGTGACCTTCAGATTCACCTTCAGATGTTGTCCATCCAAGAAGTCTTGTAGATTCAGTGTCCCCGTGTGTGTGTGTGTGTGTGTGTGTGTGTGTGTGTGTGTGTGTGTGTGTGTGTGTGTGTGTTTTCTTGTGGCATTTAGTTTCTGTTCATGTACATATTGATGACACTGATTTAAAAACCAGCTGAGTATTGTGAGAAACGAATGAACTACAGGTAAACCTGGTGCAGCTTCTGCTGTGGGGACCTTCACATCCTTGAGTGCTCAGCAGTCTTTACTACATCATTACATTGGTACTCATGGGTCGGACCACACCCGACTTTGAACTCAGCCTTATTTTGATGTCAGTGACCTGTGAAGTTTGGTGACTGTATCTTAAACAGCTTAAACAGTTTATACCTCAGCTGTGGTAATTCCTGCGACAGTAGGTGTTTCCAGGACCAGATTTTGCCTTGATGACGCATACACTCACTCACTCACTCACTCACTCACTCACTCACACACACACACACACACACACACACACACACACACACACACAC
>JBBMJY010000013.1:17996208-18011969 GCA_037833715.1 Toxotes lorentzi
ACACACACACACACACACACACACACACACACACACACACACACACACACACACACACACACACACACACACCCTTCACTCAGTCTGCTTTCACTGCTCAGGTGCCAGTTTGACTGAAGCAACATTATTAAATTATGATTCAGAGATTTATTTTCAGGTGTTGCTTTTGTAAGATGCAGTTTTTCCTCCATAGTCATGTTTGTCTCACTTGATTCTCATTCCAACATTAATTAAAAATGAACATGGAGCTTTATCCCCTCTTGTGTTGCTCATTCCTCTGCTTCCATTTTCCTCAGACCCACTCTCACCTTTTCAAGTGAAGAAATGACTTTTGAAAAGTCTACTTGTTAAATGTTTTAACAGGTGCTGCCAAGATCTATTCTGTGCTGTCTTCCTGCCCTGTGAGATTTGCCTCCCTTGTCCTTGGCTGGTAAACACAATCTTCACACTTGTCCCTTACCTGCTATTTAAGAGCGCAGCGGCTCACTACCTCCCGGGTAGATGCACCAGGATTTATTGGAAGGGAGGTCAGAGAGCCTGTTGTCCTACTCAGGATTCATTGCCATGCACAGCTACGATACCTCATGCACAGGATGAGTGCAGAGCAGGACTCATCTGAACTTATTCAAATGAGAGAGTGTCTTTGAAGCATTGCATGGGGTGAGCTTTGTTATGGGTCCCTGAGGATCTGCTGTTGACAGTCTCTCAGGTTTTCTAACGAGGGGAGCCTTGGCATGTGCCTTAGGGCTTGTTCACAATCACTTGGTCTGCCTCTCTAATCACTCCCTCCGCTTCTTTATCTCCACTTTTAAAGTGGCCTTGAAGCGCACTTGAGAATTTTGAAAGGCAAACACAGCACAAGGCTGTATACATGAGGTATGGGTTCAGGGCTAACGCAGGGCTGTCATTTTATCCACTGAATCATTCATTGCAGCACGAGGTTTTTCTCCGGGGAAGCTCTGAGAGTGACTGATGCCACAGAGATCACTGGGAAAACTCAGAGGGAGAGTCCACAGTCCATCACATGATCACCACTGCAGGCACCGGGACGTTAGCATCACTGCTCGATGGTTTACGGCAGGACGAGATGACGCCATCGATTAAAAATCAGGTCACCATAACCGTTTAAGTGTAAGACGTGTGCCTGCGGAAAAGTTCAACATGTCGGGGAAATGTTCCCTCTCTGACTCTCTCTGGGCCTTAGCTTCATATTTACTGCTCTGCTCTAAGAGCGGCATCAATCTTCTCCCATAACACTCAGCAAGAAAGCAAAAGAAAGAGTCTGTTTCCCAAAATGTCAAACTGCTTCTTAAATGGCTGAACTTGTGACTGTGCAGTCATTTTAAGAAACAGATCAGTGTCAACGAAGAGTCACAAAGAACCAAAGCAAATAAAAGAACCAGTCACATCAGCAAAGATCTCAAGGATCTCACAGTCGTTCTGAAAGGAAAGTGTTGTACAGCAGTTATCAGCTTTATGCAGGCTGATGAAGCACCGTCACATCATGTTAGTGTGTCCTGCACTCTGTGTGAAAAGGTGCTCAGTGACCAGTACTCTGATACGTTTAGGTCCAGACCCGGAGGATTCAGAGGGAACACAGCTCTCCAACATCCCCGAACTAAAAACAGCTGACATGCACCATGTGTGTAAAGTCCAGTGTGAACAACATCAACAAACGCCACAAAAATATTTGGAACACAATGTGAGCGCACACAGAGACGTCTGGACAGTTAGCTCACACAGGTGGTGCTGGACGACACACAGGCTTCTGATCATACACTCAGTTCAAATGAATGATCTCTCCACTTCAGGGTTTACTGAACAGAGCTTCATCTGTGTTTAGCTGAAGCTTCGTCCTGTTGTAACAACCATATCACATGTCAAATCTTTGCTGCTGATGTTTCCTGTCTCAGGTCTCAGTGGTTGGATCAGAGCCAAGCTTCACACAGGACTCTGAGCTGAAGACAGTGCTACAGCAGATACATGGCCTGACACATACACATGTAACTGCCAGTGGTTGGAGTAGTTTCAGCTCTCCGGCTCCTACAGCAGCTCATCAGATCCTTCATCTCCTCTGTGGAGAATACAGCAACATCAGGCTGCTGGTGGCACTAATTAACAGAATCACAGAAATGGCTCAAAGCGCATTACATCAACACAGACTTTACTAAGTATGGACGTGATGGTGACAGAGTCGCTGGAGTCGAGAAGCGAGATCACTCTCGAGGACTGTGCTGAGCCGAGCCCCAGGATCGTGCTTTAAAGTGACTGCCACTCAGACCTGTTTGTGCTGACTGAGCACTCTGCCTGCATGTTTAATGCTCCACGTTGGCTCAGTGAGTCATAGAGGAACAGTGAAAATGAAGTGTACATCTGGTGATAAGCCATCTGTCATGTGGAGATGTTCCCTGCTGTGTATGTTCTGCAGCAAAGCGAAGAGGAATCACTTCTTTGAGTAAATGTGGGCGATGTGAAAACGCCACCTTTTCCCCTCTGATCAGCAGCGTTACAGTTTAACATCGGCCCCGACCGATTCTAGAGAAGTTAGTTTAGATCAAAGCAGGGGAGCTGCCTCTCAGCTGGTTCTCCGTGTGTGAACCAGAGGTGCTGCCGCTGGCCAATCAGAGCCCACCGCTGTGACTGACAGCTCCCTGTCCTGGAAATGAATTCAATTAAAGACCTTTTAACTAAATTGCATTTGTTGGTGGAACATCGTGAGGAACATTATTCTTGCTCTACTTGAAAACAAAATTATGATAATTGAGTAATACAAAACATTTAATTAATTTTCCAATATACTTTCCTGATGTGACTCAGTCAGCCATCGACATTAAGTGCTCCTGGTGTATTGTGTATTTGCTGCTGACATTTAAGCTTTTTTTCAGCCTCTTTATCATTAATTGCAAATAGCCCAAATTACCTCCTGAAAAGGTGACATTAGAATACTGAAGCACCAATAACGTCATAAAATACACTGTAGTTGGTTTTTCAGAAATCAGATCCGAGTCATCTCACCGCTCTCTGTATAATAAGCTAAAATCTTAGACCCACAAAAACTTTGTGCTGCTGAATGTGAATAATTAACGAGTCCGAACTTGTTCAGCAAAAGACCTCTGAGATTACACTGACTCTGTCCAAAGAGTAAGCAGCCGACAGTTACAGGCTCACAAACATCAAACACCACTGACTTTAATCTTAACGTCCGTGTGACAGGGTCTTCTGTTTTCGACACGGTAAACAGTGAAACGCATCTTTTGACTGTATTTACTGCATCAGGTGTCATTGTCCCATTCATGAATGTGAGGATGTACTCGTCTACACCGACGACATCAAATCATTTGACCCCCATTCTCATGTCACAGCATCAGAATTGTTTTGACCTGAATGTTCTTTCTGAAAATCAGTTTTGACCTGAGACACTGTCTCTGATGCTGTAACTGAAGGTGATTTAAAGAGAGTTTGATTGTTTCCTGGTGGCTCCAAATGGAGGACTGTCTCAGATGAGTGTCTCAGCTTCACTTACAGTCCACTGTGACTCTGAGGTCCCTGTGTGATCCTGGGTGCTGTGTAACCTGTTCACATCCTCTGATCCAGAGGAGCTGAGGAGCAGTTTGGACCACCACCTCTCCTGTGCTGGGGATGCTGGGAGTGTTGCTGAGGCCTAAATGCTCCTGATGCCCTTGTAATTTTGTAGACACACAAATTTAAAAGTGTAGAAGTTTTAAAGTTTTTACTAACTGTGTCACACTGGTCTGGATGGTAGCCATTAGAGGACATAAGACTGAGGGATTTTACATGTAATAAAGAGAGGAGGAGGAGTAAACCACTGAAATACCTTGACGTGATTTCATTTGAAATCTCAAGGTGGGTTTTTGCCATCCTTCCTTAACAGTGGCATATCATCACTTTGTTGTGATATTCTGCACCACTGTTCAAGCAATTGTCCATCAGTCACGCAGTGTAATAGCAGTTTGATGGTTTTGTTCCATCAGTCTCCTCTTTGTGTGTTCAGACGTATCGGCTCGTTCTCCTCTGCCTCTGGGCCTGAGGGTTTTTCCTGGAAAGGACCAACCACAGTGTTTACAACAGCAGAGGCAGAGGCTTAAAGAGGACAGGCTTCCAAACACTACTGTGTTTTGTCAATCAGTGATCAAGAACAGCAAAAGTGACACTTATTTATATGATAATGTAGGAGATTATTACTATGATCTTTCACAACAACTCATGGAAATTTGATTGCTTCATTTAAATAAAGTGTGTGCTTTGAATATGGAACAAGACGAATGCAAGTGATCTCCCGAGACAAACACAGTATTTGTTAAAGGACTCAAAAGCAAGTAGAAAGTAACACGAGCGGAGCTGGATTCTCCCCTGAAGCCACAGGGAGCGTTTGATTGTTTTCTGTGTGTGTGGTTCCACATGAGTATTTTCTTTGGTTGCTCCTCCATAAAGTCCTCCACCCCGAACAGAGGCAGAGAAAAAGAAAACACAAAGCCAGTTTCGTTCGCTGCTGTGCACAGACTTGTCAGTTGTTATTATGTGGATTTCTTCTGTGCTCTTCAAGGAGAAATACTGTGGAGGGTTCAGTGGTGGCCAGTCCTTTGAAGTGACACAGGCCATTGCTAACATTTATTTCAAGGAGACATGAGGACTGAATACTAATCTAGTATTGCAGTGATATGGCTGCAACAGTCTGCAGAGCTGAAATTAGAAAGAGTTTGGACTCTAAAGTCAGTGTAGACAAAACACATGAAAACAGTTTGATGTTTAAGTTAAGTGCTCAGATCAGTATCATCCAATCACCAACCAGTACCACGTCTGAATGGTGAATATGAAGCTACAGACAGCAGCTGCTTAGCTTAGCACAAAGAAACACAGGGAAGCCCACAGTGATCTGACTCTCTGGAAAAGAACGGAGTGAAGGACAGGTGTTCTTAT
The DNA here is from genome assembly GCA_037833715.1 of Toxotes lorentzi. Classification (NCBI taxonomy): domain Eukaryota; kingdom Metazoa; phylum Chordata; class Actinopteri; family Toxotidae; genus Toxotes; species Toxotes lorentzi. The sequence continues at coordinate 18,001,147 of JBBMJY010000013.1, forward strand.
ACTGCTGACGAGGCTGCGACTGATGAGGTGATGAGACACAGGTGATCAGCAGATCTGGAGGGAAACTGAAAGTAGGTCGACCACGCCCAGGCCTAGACACACACACACACAGGAAGACAGACAAACAGGGGACAAACGAGAGACACAGGGGAAGAGGGGGAGATCGCCTGCTACTCACTCATGTATGTATTTATTCAGATTAGCTCCGTCTGCAGGGTTTACTCACCTGTGTGAGTGACAGGAACATTAGTGATGTCCCGGTCATTTTAAAGGACTGACCAAACTTCTAAACTTAGAAAGAACCAAGAACCAATTAACAGTGTCTATGAAACTCACTGATCAGTGAGTTTCATAGACACTGGCTCGTGGATTTTGCCTTTGGACAGAGCCAGGCTGTTTCCCCCTGTTTCCAATTTTATGCTAAGCTAAGCTAACCAGCTGCTGATCCAATCACAGGTGAGCAGCTCTACGTACAGGTGTGAATGAACCCAACACACACTGAGGACACACTGAGACCCGATCACTCAGACCACGTTCGGAGGTGGTCTGGGCCTCGTATGACCACACTGTTTCAGGAGTGTGAACCTCACACTGAAGGACCGAACACTCACCTGACGTCCTCGGAGTGAGCAGATGTCCGTTTACTCATTGTAAACAAATAAATGTCGCACAAACGGCGTGAGCTGGCTTTGTCCAGGAAGTCTGAACCTTTTTAAAAGCTCAGAGATAAATCACAAGTGTGTCAAACATCTGGAACACACAGAGGAACAGAACCAGTCTGTGTTGGTTTGATTTCTTCTTCTCCTTCTTCATTTACTCTCCGGTGGACTGTTTATTTACATGTGGAGAAGAGAAGTGAGATCCAGTCACAGGTTTGACTGGAGCCACATGTTAATGACGTGTGTGAACAGGGCCTGTGTAACATGCTGAGGTTACTGAGCTGAAATCCTGCTCCGCCTCTCAGAGGCCTTTACATCCTCTGTGTTTAATAAGCCTTGATGTTTCCCGCCATTTGAATTTAAAAAACACTTATCCAGTTGTGTTAAGTGTGTGTGTGTGTGTGTGTGTGTGTGTGTGTGTGTGTGTGTGTGTGTGTGTGTGTGACTCATTAGACTCATTAGGTGCAGCTTGAAGTCCACACCTAATCCTCAGACTCACAGGAAATAAGCAGCAAACACAGGAGCAGCTGATCAGGCCGGTCATTTTTTCACTCTTCCTGTTACAAAGAAACCAAGACATTTTTTTCATGTTTCCATTCATGTACTCAGAATGAAAGGAAATTATTGTAAGATGGTACTTTATTGGTTTCAAGAGAGATGGAATTGCACCAGCCCAGAGTCTTAGTCGAATTAACATCCTTGATTTAAAGCATTTGACATGTACAGTAGGTAGATCTACTCCAAAGGCATCTTACACAAACCATTGAGACATGAAGTTCACTGAATCCAGTTTTTAATATTTAAATGAACTATAAAAAGCACATTAAAACATTTTCTCATTTTAGGTACAAAATTGGGTCACCTAAAGGGCTTCTCATTGCATTCACAGAAGGATTTGAACAGTGGATGTCTAACAGTTTACGTATTTCTCTCTTTAAAAAAATCCCCACCCAAAATATATAAACTTAATTGCTTAACCAAGGTATATACAGGGCATAACATCCTTGCATCTTAAAGGTTATCAAGAAAGTTTGAGGTATACAACCAAAATAAAAAGCCTGTCAGAGAACAAAACAGAAAAAACAACAAATAGAATTAAATAAAGGAAAATGAATGCCATGATTGCTTCCTACTGGCACAGGATCACAACATTAGTGGGAGATGTTGCTGTGTACGTGCTGGTCTGATAGTTCCAGTTTCACCTACGGCCACGAGGGCAAAACAGCAAATAACCTCAAGCTTTGGACTGTCAGTATATACAAAGGGCATACAGTCTGATGTAGCAATGGAGAATTGTTTGAATGCTCACTTTATTTGCTTCGTGACAGGTACACAGTATGTGTTGAACAAAAAAATACCAGAATCATAAATTTATTTGATTGAATGATGTCTTCAACTTACACCGTATATCTTTGAACCAACATTGAGATGAAAGAGCCAGAAGCAGAATCTGATACACATGCAAGTTTTGAAAGTGGATTCAGAAATAACAGTATTGTACAAAATAATAATTACAGTTTTTATAATTATCAAAATACACCTTCTTTCTTAGCACCTCTTTATACTTTTGTGTGTTTTGAACAAGCACCATTGTTGTCGCTTTCATACAGCACCTGGAGAATCCAGAGAGGAGGTCTGTGTCCCCTTATGTCGCCCGACCCCCTCTCCTGGTTACCTCCGATTCACCCTCCTCTGCCACGCCTTCAAATGTCCTTCACCTTTGCTCCGTAACGTGGTTAAGTCATGTGGTTCGAGCCCTACAAGGGCAACAAGTATTTTCCTGGGTTACACGTACATACATGGAAAGACATGTTGGCTACACCATCTCTTATTCAAAACTTGCATGTGGCATAGAAAAGGGTGGGGGGCTAGAAATGGGGTTTGGCGGTACCCAAAACGTCTCAACTTGACTTCCTCTGATGGCCCCATCAAGTCCTTTTTTTTTTCTTTTTAGTTTTTTATTTAGCCAAGGAAGCAGACGGGCCCAACTTCAAACCCAAACTTCTGGTTAGGGTCCCCAAAGTCAGTCAACATGACATCGATGATTGGAACCTGATCGATTTTGGGAGTATTAATCTCCATCACAGTCTTTCCATAGCCCTTCCTCGTCTGCAACAAGAGAGACACGGACACAGAGACACAGAGGAACTGATTAGACGAACAAATCCCAGGAACACACACACACATACACACACACACACACTGTGAAAAACCTTTTACTGTGTGTTCACACTGCAGCCAAACCCCTTCAGCTCCTGTAGACCTGAGCTGCTGGGAAACTTTACTGATGAGTGGCTGAGAGGAGCTGGGCTGTCATCAGCTGACATCAGCTACAGTCACAGCTTTCAAGTCGCAGCTTTCCACTCCTCCTTACCGCTCTACTGACATGATTTCATTGCAGGAGTAATACTTCTGTTAAACAAGTGCCAAATGGATGAGAAACTAATTACGACCATTCAGAGCTCCACAGTTCTGCAGCATTTATTTGAAACACCACAGGAGTAAAAGTGTCAGAAATCAGGTTTGATTTTTTTCTGGAAAATAAACTCTCGCTGAGGGTTTTTTCTTTTTTTCGTAACAGCACCTGAAAGCTGTTAACTCATAAAAAAAAAAAAAAAAACAGCAAACAGTGTCAGACTGAACTCACCCCCCCCCCCCCCCTCATTCAGACAAACTGTTTCTATGGACAGAGCTTACCGCGCATCCGTCTGAGAGGGCCTTGATGTAGGGGTTATTGTCGTAGGACATCTCCTCATCGTTGGCGCCCATGAAGCGCAGCGCCTTCTCGTAGCTGTCGCTGGTGGCGTCGTGCCACGCCACAGACTGGTGGCAGCTGTAGGTGAAGTTTTGCCTGGCTGAGGCTGTCAGTAGTCTGAGGAAGGTCATCTGCACCATGTTTATCGAGTTTCCATCTGCATCAACATAGGAAAGCTGTGGGGGGAGGGGTGGGGTGGGGTGGGGTCAAACGTAAGAAGCACGTCTCCACATTTTCACTTAACAGTCAAACTTCTTCATTTGTTTATACATGAAAAAATACAAATATGAAAAATAAACAATAAAAGAGAAACTATAAGAGAAATATGTCAAAATACAAAGGACCAGTCAGAACGAACAGTGAAGCTGCAAAATAAACTGAGAAACATTTCACAATAAACTGCAGCTGGAAAATAAAGCGAGCTTCTTAAACACGTTTGAATGAACAAAGACGAACAGACGACACACTCTGCATCGCAGCCACATCAACAGACTGCCTTTAGACAGCTCTTACAAGGCCAGTGGCTGGACAGCAGCTGCTCTGTCACTGTGACATTACTAACATTACTACATGAGCCCACAGCTCCTCCACCTGCTCTGTTCCACAGACTCAGAGAGTCGGGCCGGGCTGACTCTGAGGGATTCAAGCACCTCGTCAGGCTCTACCAAATCCCACAGGTGTATAACGTTCTGTCACAGTCAGCCTTTAAAGGCTCAGCGGAAATACAGCAGCATCACACCAGTCTGATGAAGCAGGTCAAACTCGTGTCTCTCATTTCTGACTGTAAGAAACTGAAGTGGATGTTTACTGAGGGCCGCTGGAAAGCTGAGCTGCTGCTGGAAACCTCTGTCATGTTTCACTGATGCTTTGTTCTTGATATGGAACAGTCTCAGAACCGTAATGTTCCCACAATGACTGTGTGCAGTAAGATGCAGAAGGTGGATGAAAGGAGGACGACTTACTATTTTACCACGTTTGAATTCACTGAACCATGACCCAGGAACTTCTTTGGGCCACGAAGATATTCTGACCTGTGGAGAACAAAACCAGACACAGTGTATTAATGACATGAACCATGAGAACAGCTCCTCGTATCAAGCACAGCCTCAAGGGAAGTTTATCAGCTGGGAGCAGAAGATAAATCTGCTTGTTATTTTAATATCTTTGAAATGTCACATCATCCTATAGTTTTCACCTTTTGGTGGTTTTTGTGTGGTTTGCAATAAAGCGAATATCCAATCTGTAAAAAATCTGTAAAAGCTTAGTGCCGGAGGCAAATCAAACAGCTCCATTTGACAACGTCACCTGAGCGGATGTGCTGTTTTAACGTGATGGCTTAATATTCATGATGAGAAACAGGCAGGTATGAATCTCGTGGGTACAAATCCACAGTCACTTACTCCATTGGACTTCTTATCTGGATAGATGCAGGTTTCGCCTCCGGCGGTGAAGTTACAGTAGACTTTGAAGGAATCCCCTGAGCAACCTTGGTTTGGATCAATCCAGTATTCGCCTGAGGAGAACCAAGCACAGCCAAACATCCTGTTCAGCTGATGTCCACTGAAAATGGCTTCAGTTTACTGGATTCTGCTTAAAAATAATTTACTCCTGCTGTGACTGGACTCACCGTCAGGGAACTCTGGGTGGCACAGCTGCAGATCTTTGCATGTTCGGGCGGGGTTGTTCTGTGTGCCCATGGGGTACTTCATGCGCTCAATGTCCTGTTTGAGGGTGTTGAGCGAGCCAAAGATGTCCTCCATGCCCTCGCCGTAGTCCATGATGGTACTGGCTGCATCTGACTGCATGTCACTGGAGCGCTTGGTTTTCTTAGGTGACTGGATGGGCAGGGGCTGGATCACCTCGCCTGGTGGGCCCTGCAGGGAGCGATGAGGAATAATGTTTGAGATTTGATACGAGAAGAGAAGAGTTTGTGCAGTGCTGTGACCGTTTTAACTTAGGGCAAACAGAGGCAACAAAAATGGTCTTAAATACTCACAGGAGGACCAGGAGGACCAACTGAACCAGTGTCTCCTTTTGGACCTGCAGGACCCTGGATGAAACATGAATGGAAGCGTATTATCCAGGCTGCATTTAACATACACACTTATCATCACAGTGATAACACCTTTAAAAATACACTGATTCTACTCACAGATGAACCCTTGGTTCCCTTGGGACCTTGAGGACCCTGCATTAGACAGAATATAAGAACAGCGAGTTGGCAAAGTCATTGTATCTGCGGTGTAGAATCTAAATGAATGACTGAATCAGTGAAAGACTTACAGGCAGACCAGGGGGACCTGGGGGACCGATAGGACCAGCAGCTCCACTGATACCCTGTGATATGATGAGATGAAAGCAGATGTATATTAAAGAAACATTGGAGACCAGAGTATTATCGTGAGGCCTGAATAATCAGTGAAATGAAAAGTCTAGAAAAAAATGTCCAAAGACAGTTTGTTAATGAGCTGAACAGATGCGTAATGGTGAGAAGCTTTCACGTGGAATTATGGAGATTTTCATTAACTGAGACAGAGAAAAGTCTTTATATGACAGATCAAGAAAAGGCCAAAGCCTGCACTCGATTCTTAGAGCCGGGTACTTCACACCTCACAGTTCAGAGCAGCTCAGACCAACAACAGGAGGCCTGTTTTCAACTGACTGAAAACTTCTTTCAAGCCCTTCTGCTCTGACGAAAGGGGACAATTTCATTACAGTGGCTTAATCTCCAGATACTTAATCACCATGACCTTAAATCAGCAGGCCGGGGCAGGCTGGGGGCCACAGCAGGACACAAGAGCATATTCAGTCATTCTGCAGTGTTTATTTAAAAATGGATGAAGGCTGTCATCAGTCCTTCATCGAGATCAAAGTTCAACCTTCTCTCAGCACCGCCTCCTGTTTAAGGGGAGGGCTCAGTGGTTAAGAAAAATATTTGAATTTTAATGCTGTGGTTCAGAAGGAAACTGTTATCAGTGTTTTCCACAATGCAGAATATTATATCACCACAGCAGTTATCAGTTACACAGAGAGCGGTAAAAAGAAAATCTGTCATCGCACTGTTCAGCGTTCAGGCTGACGAATAACAGTTGGATACCTGCTGACAGAGGAAAGTTCTGTCCTCTCAGACCATAAATAAACTGAATAAATAATATTATATCATCATAAATGTGATCATACATAAATAAACAGATGAAAAAAGGAACTAAAAAATTTGAACACGACACCTTGGAGCCACGTTCATTCGCTTTTTCTACATTTGAGCAATTTGCATAAATAATCCAATCCGTCAGAAGCTAGAACAGAATGTTTGCTCGCTGTCGACATGGTGACTGAGCAGATTGCTTTCCAGTGCAGGGCTCAGTTGCATTGCGGTGCCTTTTTCAAGGGGTTTTATTCAACAGCAAATGACTGTAGCAAGACTTGTGGGCACAGCAGAAGGGCAAATAGGCTAAAAAATGGCAAGAGGTGGAGGGCCAGCGTGGGAATGGAGTCATCAATCACTTACACCGTCGCCCTTGCTACCAGGAGAACCCTGGGGCCCGGGCAAACCTCGGTCTCCCTTCTCTCCTTGCTCACCAGGGGGTCCAATCAGACCAATCAAACCCGGGTGACCCTGCAGGACGAAGACAAATGTGCACACACAAAGAACAATCAAACATTACAGCAATGTCCCTTTGTGTACTCAAACTTTAAAGCTGCTGCATACAAGTCTGACAAGGACAAAACTGCTTCCACAAAAATGAAATGCACACAGGAAGCTATGAAGGGTGAAGTTTCACCACAACACAAATCCTCAGATATTATAATTGAATGCCTCTCCTGCAACACACACACACACAAAATAAATAATAAAGAAAACAGATTCTCTAGAAATGCAAAGGCAGCCAAGGCCAATCCACAACACAAAGATGATGACTCTGAAATTGGAAAGCTCTAATCAGGGCCAATGATTAGACAGCATTAAAAACATGTAACACACGACACGGTGCCTCTATTGTGAGCTTTTTAAACTGCTCTCTCTCTCGAGCCACCGTGTCAGCATGTGGGAGGCAATTTAGACAGAGTAATGTGTGCTGTCTGAATACCCTTTGCAGTTATATTTCACCGGCAAATTTGACAGTGGCAGCGAAGAAAAGATTAGACAGATTAGAGTGATACATCACATCGCTGCATATTCAGTCCTGTTAAGAGGCTTTCTCTTCCAGCTGCTGTGGCAAAAACTAATTCTGGTTCCTAAAAGTTAACACAAGCCTGCAGTGGTATTAACGCTGCTTTGTAATCCTAAAAGATCACAGACACTGTGTGAAAGTTGTGAGCAGCCACGACTGAAGCCTAAACCAAGATCCCTGTCCAGAGGTTCCTGCCACTGCTTTCAGGTTTATCTTCCTGCCTGTGTGGAACCTGGGAAATGAAACAGGAGAAAGCGCTACACTCACCTTTTCACCCTTAGATCCAGGGTCACCTTTCAGACCAGGAAGACCAGGAGGACCCTGAGCAACAACAGCAGAAGGTAAAAATACATTTTGCAGAGAGCAGACATCCAGGACAGTGTGAGGGAAAGTAGCAAGACAGAAAACATGAAACAGGGAATGAGACAATAAAGACAAAGATTTGCTTTTTGGGACACATGCAAACTTCACCTCTGCACGTTCAGCACAGTGAGACTGTAGCTTTGGAATAAGTTTAACCTGACTTAACCTAAAGACCAGGAACAGAGAGAAGGGGAATCTTCTCGTCTCCATGGACAGCTGGATAGATAAATACAGAGAGAGAGAGAGAGATATGCATACTAACCATGGGACCAGGTGGACCGTCTTGTCCTGGGGCGCCTGGCAGTCCTTGTTCACCCTGTAAAAAGCCGTTTAGAGCATTATAGCCTGCTGTACTTTCTCCGGCCTGCCATCGATTTTCTGTGCTCAGCATGATGATTAATAGCCCAAACAGGGAAAAAAGTGTGCTGGAATAAACAAGCGAAACTAAAGAATAAGCCAGATGGGAGTATTGATTATTCCATGAAGTCCATCATCATGCCTTAGCAGGACTTTTCTATGTGTGCACACTGTGGCTGTGTGGCTGAATCTATAAGTAGCACATCACAAGGAAAGATCATTGTTGTAGCTCAGACTTACGACAGGGCCAGGGATTCCTCGCAGACCCTCTGGACCGGGTTTTCCTGAAGGTCCTTGTGGCCCAACGGGTCCTGTTTTACCTGCTGGACCCTCTGCCCCAGCCTCACCCTGTATGTGGATACACAAGTGACTCAGGCTAAATAATAAGACATGATCCACTGGTATTTTCATAATACTCATGAAGTATTTAGCTATTCTGAGGACGCTCTGTAACGTTGACAGTTCACCTCACGTGTAGCACTAAAATGTTTGGAGCATTAACTCATGGTGGCAGGAAAAGACCAGTAACTGAGCAAACTGCATGAGACATTACCAGCATGAAATTATGAATGTCTTTGACCAAAACTTCAAACAGTTCAACAAAAAAATGTAAATAAATTCTGTCATTTCGCCTCCACAGGTAAACGACAGTGACAGTGACAGTGACACTGACAGTGATAGTGACAGTGATAGTGATAGTGGTGTACCTGATATTTCATAGAAATCTCTGGTAAATAAAATAATCATTTGTAATGTTTGGTGATGGTATAGAATAAAACATCAGCTACAGCTCCTGAAATCTGCAGCACATGAACAACACTTGATGTCTTGTCAGATTTTCCTTCGAGCCTCTCGGCATCTCGGAGTATTTTTATCAGAATTCAGCTGCGGGCTGCTTTTAGCTTTAGATTATGCTGAGACAGTTTGCAGAATGTAGATCAGGCAAAGGGGGACAAGTAAACAAGAGTCTGAGTTATCAAATGAGGCAAAGTGCTCCACAACAAGAGAAGGAGCTGCAGCCGCTACATTTTCATTTAAAGCTCATGAAGAAATGAGTTTAATTACAAGATCAAAGTGCAGCAGAGCTGACCGGCTGTAATCTGACAGACGTCAGTATAAAGTCATCAGTACGCACACAGACCACACAGCACATGGAAATAAGATACGGAGCTCGATGCAAGGTGTTTTCAGATTACAGGATTACTGCAAAACAGCAGAGCCACTTTACTGAAGTGATCACAGCCTCCGCTCTATTACTGCAGCCAGTCTCTCAGATTTATAAGATTAAGCAAAACAAATATTGAACAAATGTATTATTGTATAGAAAGTGTATAAAACAAAGTTTATGATCAAACCTACTGTAAAGTTTGAATCCATGCTCACGTATCCAGAGGAAAAGCAGAGCGGAGAGGTGTCTATCTGTGGTAAATCTGATTTATATCCATGCTAACTGATTTTGCACAAAGCAACAGAACAAATGTATGGATTTAGAACATGAAGAAACCAGGAGGCTGGTGTGAAACAAGCAGCAACTAAAGAGAAATTTCACTGAGTTCTGATTCACACATTCAAAGAGAAAAGCCGGTATCTGAAAACCTGAGGGCCAGACATAAATAGCGTTGACTCCTTTTGTCGCTCTTGAAATTAAACCACAGAAAATGAAAGAAAAAACAAGTGAATCTTTGTTTTACTCAAATAGGCTGCGTCCATAAATTTCCATCTAATCTATGGTGGAAATGAAATTACTTCTGCATTTCTGTGCTTTTAATTCAAGAGGGAGAACAATGTGGGGACAGGGCTGGGGCTGGGGTAGGGGTGGGGTGTGTGTGGGGGGGGGTTGGGGGTTGGGGTCCATACCCAGGGACTTGCTGAGACACCTCTACTGTGAGCAGGATGAATTGATTTTGTTACCTTAGCGCCCTTCTCTCCTTGCCTGCCCTCTGCACCTGCAGCCCCCGGAGGTCCCTGAGGAGGATGACAGGACACTGCTTTAGCATTTCAAGCATCAGCACACACGGACTGTACAACCAGACTGTTCAAACACGTAAATGTTCATCATCGACCTCTGACGCTGTTTCACAGGCTCACCACGACATAAGAGAAGGAATCAGTCAGTTACGCATCTGTTCGTATGTTGCTTCGTCTTTGAAGACGAAGTAGCATGTGTGCTGTAGAAACGAGGGACCATCACCACCGGAGACGACGCCGGGTCGTCTCCTCCACCCTTCTGACATTTCAGTTCACTTTTATTAGGTTTCATTTTGAACAGCTGTCTTGCCTGATGAATACTCGGTGGGTGCTGTCTTTGAACAGGGAAGATAATCCATTGTCCTTGACTGTGCACTACTTCAGTTATGTCAAGATCTATTTGAACAACTTGGACGTGCCTTTGTCTGCCCATGCAAACATACAACCACACAGCCATGTAAGAGCACACACACACACACACACACACGCACACGCACACACACACACACACACACACACACACACACACACACACACACACACACACAC
>JBBMJY010000013.1:18012069-18027979 GCA_037833715.1 Toxotes lorentzi
CACACACACACACACACACACACACACACACACACACACACACACACACACACACACACACACACACAGAAAACACACACAGCCTTCATCAGTCATGCACCGGGTTGGCAGGTCATCTTTTCTTTCTGGTCAGGATCTTTCAGGCCCACAACAATTTCTTTCAACTCCACCTCTAGTCGTCCCTCTTGAAAGCCGCTCTCCATCCAAATTCCACTCTGATCTGACCGACTGCAGCCTGCGTACTATTGACTGAGAGCCCATAATGTGAGCTCGCCTCCTGTCTCGGAGCTTTCATCTTCTCTTGATGTGTACCTCTTACTGGTGGTGAAGAGGCAGGCTCTTGATCAGTACAATCAGCACAAAGAGCCATTTCAATTGTAGCACAATGTGCAGCAGCGAGAGTCAATGTGGTCGATGTTTTCTTCTCGCCAAGGCTGTCGGATCACCTTTATGGCTCTGCAGCATCAGGTGTATGAGACACAAATTATTACTGTTCTTATTTGCATTAAACTGCTCCCAGTTACTGAGAAAAGATAAAAGAGTAAAGAAAATGAAGGACTGACCCAAAGCCAAATAAAAAAAAGAATGAAATGTGGATGAGGTTAATAACTTATTCCATATTTCTTCTCTCATGAAACAAAGTGGAATACATTTCCAGTGTTAAGGCATCATCAAATCAGATAAATTGACTTGTTCTGAATCAGGGGCTGAGCTTTAAGGACGGTTCCAGGCAAAATGCTGAGAGGACACAAAAAAGAGCCAGCAGATCCTAAACGCTCCCAGATGAGGAATTACGTATTCAGAGGAGCAACCTGTGGCGGATCACCTCAAGCCCATTTTTTCTAAATGAGTAAAAAGCCGTGTGATAAAATAGCCCTTTTCCTTACCATAATCCCTGGGCCATTTAGGTGCAGCATATGCTGATACCAGGCTAAATACTCAGAATGTAAATTTCACTGGGCACATTAGAAAAGCAATCAACCCCGGTTTAAAAATGCATGACATGTTTTCTTCCCATTGGACTGAGCCATAGAGTCTTCCTTTGAAATGCAGTCAGTCACTCGATATAGTGACTTTTCTTTCAAATTCAGGAGAATAGCTGCTCATTTTTATGTGGACTTCGAGCTTCACCTCATATTGGAAATATGTTAATGTTCCTCATCTCAGATGTGCATTCACAAAGCACGCGGCTTTGATAATTCACACATATCTCAACCTCATGCATGAAGCAGATCTCCTCAGAATGGACTTCAAAGACACATCAGCGTTTAATGTTTTCAAATCTTCATATTTTATCTGCACTCTGATTTTCTCTTGTGACCTTGGTAAGTTTCTCCAGAGTAGAGACCTGCTGTAGTTCCTCTGGTAAATCCAGAATCTCAGTGATGATAATCACATCACATCACAATCAACACTTTCAAGGCTTAAAAGTCTTGTGGCTCATTTTTGTTGGTGGGTGCTCCTAAAGCCAGCCCCTCTCTTCTCATAACCTCTTAACAACTTTACCACGTCCATGTTATGCCTTTGTTTTGCTGCAGCTGTCAGTCAAGCAGCCGTGGATCAATAATGTGTCAAACTTGCTATATCTCTCTCTCGCTTTCTTCCCACTGCCACGAGGACGTGAATGAGTTTGGAATCTGTGGCTCCTTTTTCCACCTAGTTTTTGGTAAGCCTTTTCAATTTCTTGCTAAGGAAAAAAATTGATTCATGATTTTCACATCCTGACGTTCAGCTCTCAATAGGCTTTGAGGCGGCTTTTCTTTGCACACAGCCCCAATGCCTTGACCCCTTAAATCTCCCACTTTGTTTTCCCCACTCTGCTTTTAATGAAAATGAATCTCTCCTGCTTTACTGCCAAGATTGAGTTGTTGAGGAGGAGGAGTTGTGAAGCGAGGCGGGATACTGGTCCACTGGCGAAGGGGCCAGTGTACAATGCTAGCAGATACACACTCAGGTGTCACATGGGGCTTGTTGAATCACGGTTTTAACACTGACACAAGCTTCGGTCAGAAAGACATTTCTGATCAAAACAACTCAAACAACCTGAAATGATGAGATGCCAAGGACCATCAGACTTACTCTCTTTCCAGGTGGTCCAGGTGGGCCAGCTTCTCCTGATGGACCTGGAGGTCCCTGAAAACAAGCAAGGAAACGAGACATGTTATTAAAACACCATAAAACACGGGTATACACACTTGTATAACACATGGGTCAGTGCTGATATGAATTCTGAGGAGAGCGCAGCTTGTGTCACTAAACCTCTGGTTATATCTGCCAAAAGGACACTAACACACACAGCACTGACACTCAGGGAACATTCAACCCAGGACGGTCCAGAGGAGCTGGAGGAGACGCTGCACTGACACATACTCCGCTCCCTGAGACATTTTCATCCAATCATCGCTGAGTTAACTGCAAGTAATCAGTGTTTTTGTATCATTTGCATTTGTGAATATTTGCAGCAGTGAAAAGTGAAGGCAGAGTTTTTCAGCTGGTTCATAGGTTGAGAACACGGTTACATAAGAACAAATAACAGGAGGATATGTTTTTTTTCCTGTCAAAGAACAGTGAGCCGTTTAACAAACGTGATCACATTTTAATTCAGCTTCTAAACTCTATTTTCCATTTTAGCATTTCAGCACGAAACCAGAGTTCACAAACAAAAATGCAAATACGTAACATTCATGGAGTGAATAAAAGTTTTTCTGTGGCTCGTTTACATTCATAAACGTCGGCTGTGCTTTACACAGGACCAGCACATTACTGTTTGGCTTTTATTTCTAACCATACTTAATGAATCTGCAAAGCAGATAAGTCTATTTACCCTACACCCAAGGGTATGAAGCAAATATCATAAGTTAAAATGCTGCAGTGTAAATAATTTACTCACTGGATATAATTACAGCTTTTACTGCAGGCAGACTCGTGGTGGAATACTCCATTATAAAATAAACGTAAACAAGAGATATTCATACTCGTTCAAACACAGAGCACAACGAGCTGATTCTTAAGATAATTCCATTATACTATGTCCTTGTAAAGTGTCAGTCAGGTGAACTATAGACAGTACGACACACAACATCCTCATTCAGCCGTTTGTTCAGTCCAAATACTGTAAACTCACCGGCTGACCGGCCTCACCATCCTCTCCCTTCTCTCCTGATTCTCCATCAGTGCCCTGAAACACAGAGACGAGCAGGTTCGATCACGTCTGACCTGAGAAAATGATTCACTGTAAATGAGTCTACAGGGTAAATACTACTTAAAGGTTTCATACTTACAGCAACACCTGGCTCTCCAGGAGGGCCAGGGTCTCCAGGGAATCCAACGGGACCCTTTAAGAGAAAAGAGGGGAAATATGAGGCGCTGCTGCTGGAACATAATCTCTCTGGGTACAGGCCCTGAGAGCACGCTTGGTGATTTAGACAGTGATTTAGTCCTGTGTACCTGGTTACAACCACTGAAGGCAATTTGATGGACTTAATGATGATGTTGCAAATCCATGAGAAAAGGCCGCACTGCTCTCCATTACCATGCAGACATAAAATCTAATCTTCCGCAATAAAAAGGCTTTTTAGCTCTTGAATATGTTCTAGGATAAAACTGCCTGCCTCAAGGTTGTGGGGGACATTTCCTTTAAAGTCTGTGTGACTGATCGCCAGGAAGCCTCCTTTGCAGATTGTGAGAGTGTTTGGTGAACTTACAGGGTTGCCCTTTGGACCATCATCCCCAGGGGGTCCTTTGGGACCAGCAGGTCCAGCAGCTCCAGGGGGGCCAGCCTCTCCTTTCTCTCCTCTCTCACCTTTGGGTCCCTGAAGGGGTGGGGGTGGTGGAGGACATTCATTACATCAGTACCACAGAGTGTTTGTTCAGAATCTACACTGAGCTGAAGAGGGTCAGAGAAACCGGATCCACGGCTGATCTCAGTGTTTGTAACAAAGATCTGTGTGTCTGTTTCAGACAGGATGTTACTGTCTCTGCAGTGCCGATGCACAGACCAATAAAGACTAATAAAACCAGACTCCCTAATGAGAATAAATACGTTTTCATATCTGCCTTTAACCTGCGTCACCGTGTGACGTGCTCTCCTGCCGTGTCGTATGATGAAGCACTTTTCTTTGTGGCGTGGAGGAATCCAGCCGATTCTCTGAACTGAGATTTGGCATAAAATCTGCTGATGATCTGATTAACACACTGCGCTGCATGTTCCTGTTTGCTGCAGCTTTTTCTACTGAAGCCACTTCAGTACTCAGGAAGTCTGACAGTGGAGAGCTGTGGTTTCATCTGCTGTACAGCTTTAAAGCCACATGAAACGTGGTCAAAGGTGATAATAATAATTCATAATGTTCAATCATTTTTTGTATATATGGGGTGGAATGCTGTTTGTTTAATGCACGTCATTATTCTGACACTGACAATAAGAGCTTTTAGCTCTAATATCAAAAAATCTAACTGCAACTTTTGTCAAAATAAAGTAAAAACTATTTAAAATAAATTCAAGTCAATTTGAATCATTTCTTTCTGGAGTCATTATGGGGAGAGTTATTATGGTTCCAGTGCCAGTGATGGGAAATGTCAGTGACACCAGCAGTTTGATGGGGAACCAGCAGGAGAACCATGAATGCTTGTAACCACACTCCTCTGCCACTCCCTCTGGAAACAGGCCATCTTTCAATCCACTGCTGCAGCTCAGTGATGATAAACGAGCACTAATGGAGCCGCCACCGACGGGTGTTTGGTAAAAGTTCAGAAATAAATAAATTAAGATAATAGAATGATCATAAATCTCTGTCCACCCATAACAAATGAAAGCACATGGATAAAGTAAATTAACACGCAATCCTGTAAATTAACTGTGACACTCAGTGTAACAAACACTAATATAATCACAACAATTTAAACACATGGTTCTGAAGAGAACTTGAAAAGTCCTTCGCTGCTTCCCCGTTGGTTCTGTTATCAAAACAGCTAAAATCCCAGCTGAAAGACGCACTCAGCAAAGTGGGCGCCTGATGTTTTGATGCCAACTTGCTTCCCGGTGTTGCCATCATTGTTCTTCAGGAGGAAAGCACCAGGCATATCCTCCTGGTAATTATGTCTTGAGAGACTCCATTTGGCAGGCCATGTGGACATGGGGTGCAAAGCAGAAGAGGCGTGCTGAGATGAGCTACCAGCCTCAATGTGAGGAGCAATTACTTTCACTGTGATGAATACACAGTGTCACTCTGAAGAAAAAAACCTTCTTGTTAAATTGGATTTTGTTCTGTATTTGCCTAAAGCCATCCATTAAGCAACTGTTTTCCTGGGGATGACCTAGAAACGTGTTGCTGATGTTGCTGATACCTATCTTGCCACAACAAACATAAATGCTGCCAAACTTGGTGGTGTGTACATTAAAGTGAAGTGAAGTGAAATTACTTTTTTAAATGTTTTCAGGTGGAGCCCTGCAAATATTCAGGCTGAGACTGAGAATCTAAGAAATGAACTGTGTGCTGAAAAGCAAGATGACCTCTGAGTAAAACACACAAACTCCAGCACACAAATACATAACGACACACAAACAGAAAACATTCCTGCCTCACACATTCAGCTGGAAAAACGAAAAGAGAGATTACTTACCCCGATTCCAGGCTCTCCGGGTGGTCCTGGGTTTCCAGCCTCACCTTGTTCACCCTGTGGTTAAACAAATATCAGAGTCTGGACAGAAGAACCTTCACCCTCACACACAGTCTCCAAATTCAGGCACAGCATTTACAAAAAAGTCACAGTTACTACAAAACAGCTCATACATACTAATACGTAATGAAATAATATCAACAGACATTCAACAGAACTAAGCCTATAACTGTAGCTGATTGTTAAAAGTTACTGTGTTACTCGTGGCCTCTTGAAGTGTTGCTAACCTTCATGTTTCATATTCCTCAGTCATTTTAAGAGCCGTGGTGCAGCATTAAGTATTTATAGTGCAGCCATCTGCCAAATGGCAGTAAAATGGACAGATCTCGTTGGAAATGTTGTAAAATAGACATTAACAGTGTCAAAGCACTAACTCAGACAAAAAGCCTGAGCATACGAACAGACTGCAGCTGGAAACAAAGGGAGTGGGCTGAGGGGTGGGCCGGCTGTATTTCAGTCCCAACATCACGCTAAGCAGGCAGAACACCCTGGGGTTGTGCAATGATGCTTACCTTCTCACCCACAGATCCCATGGGGCCCACACCGCCTGGAGGACCCTGTGGACCCTGCAGCAGGAAACAAAGAAAGAGATGAGTCCTCATCTGTTACCTTAGGAGAGGATCCATGATAAAGTCCAGGATGTTCAATGTAAGACAGGTGAGGTAAAGTATTAAAGAAGCAGTTATCATTATGTCACAGTTTAAGAGATGCAGGTTGTATAATGTTGTGTATACACATTGTTATCAATTAGCCATACGTACATCAGCTCCACTGGGACCCTGAGGACCTCTAGGACCAGGGGGACCAGGAGGGCCCTGCAGAAAAGAGATAGCGTGTTGTTAACGTGTATTACATCATCATAAGAGGACTCACAAGAAGCAGCTGTGTCTCTTACCATGGGGCCAACATCACCGTTCTCTCCCTTCTCACCAGGAGGTCCTGGAAGCCCCTGAGGACAACAAAAAGGATGAAAACCTGAATAAATGAGTGGAGAAACATGACGGATGACTTCTGCACCAGTGCAGTTAACATGGGACAGACGTCAACCAACAAGGTGAGAGACTGTGGTCCACAGAGCTCATGGGGACGTGATCAGACCATGTCAGCAATGACAGGCCGTCCACAGTTACACAGAGAGGGATGTTGTAGTGGGACTGCAGAGCATAAAGCCCTCCATACAAAGATCAGTGGTGCAGAGACCAGATGTCCTGGTCTACAGAGATCAGATCAGTGATGCAGTCAGGGGGTCGTCCTTCACCATGTTCTCCATGAGAAGACGAGTGCAGGTGTGGTGCTGCCAGGAGAACGGTACAGGCCTGAATACTGGACTCCTTCAGTGAGGGGATCCGGTGGCTCTGTTTGGGTCCAATTGTCCCCTGAGAGAAGGGTCACTGCAGATCAGTACAAAGTTGATCTGAGTGCTCACCTTTATCCTACCATGAGACATGTCCATCCTAGTGGGAGGGGTCTCTGCTCAGTGCTCCCTCTCCACAGGGCGGGGGGGGGGGGTCACTGAACGGTCTGATGAGTATGACCATGATGTGAACCAGATGCTGGGGCCTTCACAGTCACCTGATCTCAGCCCGGTTAAACACCTATGGGAGATGTTGTTTTCTGAAAACATGGAGGACCACACTCGTCTTCTGCTCGCGCTCCTTTTTGCAGCCACTGACTGGTTCATCTTCCCTCAGAGGTGCAGACACACTGTACATCCTGCTCACTGATGAATGTTAAATGAGCAGCGTGGTCAAGACCTCATATGTGCGTTTGATCCCTGACATTTCTACCGGTAATTGCCGTGATTAAATTGCTGCAGCCTGCTTTGCCCTCTGTGTGTGTGTCTGTTCTAGATTCAGAGACAGTTTGTCATCATTGTGAGGTGTAAGGTTGTGAGGGAGGTGATCAGATTCATTCCTGTACATGTGCTTGTACCAACCTCAAACACTCACAACACAGAGGGGAAAACACTGTATGTGCGCAATGCCACACACACATCTAAGCATGTGTGTGTGTTCATGTCCCTGTTTACAAGTATTTTTTGCTGCTAAGAAGTGTGTGTAGCATCACGCTGATTCCTCCCGTGCTGAGAAATCTCATCTGTGTAAAGGTCGCCTTTAGTCTGAGATCGTTAGCCGTGCCACTAATTATGCAGCATGGAAAATGTGTTCGATGAGGAACTGACTATCAGAGCAGCTCGGTCCACACAATTAATGGAATCACGATGGGAAGTGAATTACTTCCAATTAAAAGTCCATTGAATAGAATCCTGCACAGACAGGACAACACCTTGGAACGTGGTCTATGTAATTTCATCAAGACAATGACTCCGACTCTGCAGGAAACTCTTAACGTGTTTAGTTTAAAGAGATAAACACTAATAAAACAGATGATTACTAACGAACAGGCTAGCACTAAGGGGAGGTTGCTTTATTTGTATGTGTATGTTTCTCTTGGGCCTTTTAAATTACCTGAATATTTTCAGTCTGACTTAAACTATGTCCTTGGATGGGTAAAGTTCAATTTAGCAAACACCAATAAATAAGATAAAACGCTGCAAATCAAAAAGCCAACTGTCTCTGTGATGACGTCACACACACTGATGAGTCCTGATGGTCTGTGTGACTTCTCTGAGAGGTGTGAGGAGGTGTAGACCCAGGTGATGATGGAGGAAGGGTCTGAGGATCAATGGCCTTAAAACCTCTCTCAAACACGCTGCCCCAGCAGTGCAGTGGCCTGACATGTTTCTCATGTCATGTGTATAAACCACAGCTCAAACCAGATGTGTGGCAACAGGACAGACAGAACATGACGCACAATAAAAAGCATCAAAATGAATGAGAAGTGAAGCCCTGGATTCAGGATTCTGCTGTGAGCTGTTCCTCATCTGAAGAGTCGGTCTCACCTGCTGCAGGTGGCTCAAAAGGAAATGTCTTTTTTTATTATTATCTGTATGAAGCCAGGACTGTGGATATATTTTTATACCTGAGCGATGGGTTTCTCACCCCATGTGACCGCCACAGGTCCACAGAAGAAGAAATGCTATCACCTGACAGCTGCAGTACAGTTGGAGCTCCTGAAAATATGACAGTGGCATATTTGTGGACAGGGGTGGGGCCGGTGGGTGCCTTGCCACCACCTGTACATCTCTTTATGCAGAAAATAATTGGGGTGGGATTTTTGATGCTTGTCATTTGCTACTGATATGTGCTGGAAAGTTGGCCTATTTCCCTCCAGACAGGAAGGTGAACTGTAAATGATTTCATCTCCATGTATGTATTAATCGCAAACAAGAGTACATGTTACTATGCAGAATTAGAGCAGTAATAACATCTGTAACAGCTCTTGACATCTGTATTCTCCACTGCTTATTTAAATGTAGTAATCCTGTGTAGTTAAACCTTCATTTTTCAGAATTACTGTACCTCACTGTGAGGAGCCTGTGTTTGTGTTGGCCCTCGTCTAAATGGTACTAACCTGCAGACCGATGGGACCCGGGGGTCCAGGGAAACCTCTGGGACCTTCATCTCCCTTCTGTCCAAACATACCCTGCTGACCCCTGGGACCAGGCTCTCCATCAGCTCCCTGAGAAACAACACACACACATTTTCACACACTGTGACATTTACTCTCAAACTTCACATTTTTACTGAATGAAATCATGGTCACTGACATTTTCCTTCATATACATACACACACTGTGTGTGTATAATAATATATATATATATATTGATTCCACTTCAAGGCAGAACTCTACTTAGTGTCAGTGTGCTGTTCAGTACTTACAGCAGGACCTGGGGCACCTATAGGACCCTGGAGACCAGCTGGGCCAGGAGGACCCTGAACACAGACAAGAGAAAGATGTTAGAACGTAAATGTGTAACCTCACCAAGAATACGGGATGATGTGTGTAAATGTGTGTGTAAGAACGCAATGAATGGAAAGAGCTTCCCATAACGCACCTGTTCTCCCTTGTCGGCTTTGCTTCCTTTCTGACCGGGCTCTCCAACCTCTCCCTGAAGAGAAACACACACACACACAGTAAACCATCTGTGATCAGCTTTGCTTCTTCTCTAAATGTCAACAGCTTATGAAAAATGATTGAACACCTGAGCTTAACACAAACAACCATTCACGTTCACTGTGTGTTTCACTGTGTCGTTAATTCGGTATCAGACCTCTGCAGCGACATCTGTTTGGCAGCTCGGTCGAACGATAGTAACCTTAAGGGACGTGAGGATCGCAGGAGATGAAACCAGCGACAGTATTTCACTTTTACATCTCTTCTAATTGCATTTCCTGACACCTTTGGTTGTGAGGGTGGACAGTTAGGAAAAGAGAGACATTTCCACAGAGACGGTCTGAGAGAGACCACGGATGAAGACTGACTGGCAAACTGGTTCAGTCCCTAAATGTATCCCAGTTTGGGAATGGAGAAGCAGGTATAACTGGGCCAAAAGGATGGGATGGGTGGTGGTGAGTCCAGTTGACCGACCTTGTCTCCATCCTCTCCAGGTGGACCCTGGGGTCCGGCAGGCCCAGGCAGACCAACAGGACCCTGGACACCGTCACGACCAGCTGGACCTTGAGGTCCTTTCTCACCCTAGAGGAACAAAGACATTTGCTGAAATTATATTCTGAAAGCAAAACCAGAGGAAGTGAAGGTGAAAGGAAGGACACGGAAAAAGGAAACAGTGTAGGGAGAAATAAAATCTTACAGGTGCTCCCTTCTCTCCAGCAGGACCTGGGGGACCCTGAGGACCAGGTCTACCAGTAAGGCCAATTGGACCAGCTGAACCAGCAGGACCTCTCTCACCAGGAGAACCCTGTGTGAGAAAGAGAGAGAGACATGATGAGTAATAACCGTGATCAATAAAAGGCAGAAGGCAGGTTTTGTTTATTGAGGAGAAGACACAGTTTTGTTTGGTTTCATAAATACAAACCCCACATGCTGAACAACAGCCATTAGGACACTACAAAGGAAGACACAGCTGAGTTCTACCACTAATGGTCCAACACACCTACACAGACAAACCATTTCCAGAGGAAGAAAGAGAGAGGAGCAGGAGCTACGCACACTAACAGGAGGCTTTTAATTTCGAATAAAGCAGCTGCTCCTTGAAAGCAGCCAGAATTATCTGCTGTCGGGAGCTGACGTCTCGGCGGCTCTGTGAGCTCTGAGCGGCTCAGTCCTGCTGCTGAAAACGCATTTCTGAATGAAAGAGGCTGCTGCCATGTATCAGTGCTCAGATACAGCAACTCAGTATTCACCCAAATCCATAAAACATGATGGTGAATGACACTCAGCATTTTTTTATCGCTGCTGCACTGAGTCAACTCTCTGTTTACCTGCATGCACACTCCCTTAATGTAAGGACATGGCCTGAGCAGAAAACTCTACATGCAGAACCAGAATATGTTGTTTCTTGTTTTTATTCAGTGACTCTCTGAGCCACATGCTGTGATATATCCTGAGCTATCCTTCAAAGAACGGGAGTTTTAATTTCCCTTGATAAATGTTTGATTCCATCCTGGTAAGAATAAAAAAATCTACTCTGCCGAGTGAAGCAAGTGGAACTTGGCTCAACTTCAGGTTCATCCATGAAAATACACAGAGAGCAGATGTTGTTGGTGAACGTCATATGAACACAGGAGGGTGGGATGGGGGGGCAAAGACCACGAGATCTCAATGATCTTCAATAGGAGGGATGGATGCACATTTGAAAATACTGTCGACAATATGTCCACATGTTAACATGCAAATAGATTAACCTGAGAAAAAGAACTGTACTGTGCTGTAAACACCTCTGGTGACAATGACATGTTCGATGGCCGAACACGTTTTGTTGTTTCATGTAAAGACAGATTTTTTAGCTGTTGATATTTTGTGGTTTTATTTCTTTAATAGCTTATAAAAAAACTCCACACCATACGTTTTCTGAAGAACCTCTAGAGTCTCTCTGAGGAGAACGTAGGAACACAGCAGGCGTGAAGTGCCAGGATGCAGCCTCTGGGACTGATGAGTGATGTGTAGGAGCGACGCCCGGGATCACTAGACACTGTGACTCACCATATGGATGCCCTCCCGGCTGTGTGGGTTCATTGTGTGTGTGTTGTATGTTTGTGTCTGCGTGCCAGGAGGTAGTGGAACAAACAGTGTTGATACCCAGCTACTCTAGCGCATGATTGCTTCGAAGACAAATCGCTGTGTGCAGTGAGACGAGCTGAAATCCACTGACGCCGTCACTGGAAAATGAATAAATGAATTCCAGATGACGTGACCACGATGTCTTAATGAGTTCATAAATATTACACATGTACTTAGTTCACCGGGTGCATTTGAATTCATTTACTGTGTCTGATGTTCTCTCATATCTGCCTTTAACGTCCCTGTGGCTGCAGCTCTCATTCACCTCCATCAGATCTGATTCCTGCTGTGGTTCAGAAAACCAGCTTCCTGTTCAGCTACAGTTGTCATGTCCTTGAGAAAGGAACTTAACCTGCTGCTACGGTGAGATTTTCACTGGACACCTGAACAACGCTCATCAAACCTCAGCCAGAGCAATAAAGGTTAAAACAAATAAGTGTTGATTAAAACAGACAGAAGCCTGGAGGTGAAAAGGAAAGCAAATATAAAGACAAGCTAACAGCAAAGCTTTCCCTGTCCCAGTGATGTAAACTGCCCTCTGGTGCTTGGCATAAACCCTGACATGTACGCACCTCTATACTAATCAATAACAAATAAATAATAGAATAATAAAAAATCCAGTTCAGTGAGGAAAGAAACCGTTTTCACAGTGAATTTCCCAAAGGTACAGTGATCAGGAGACAGTGTACTTACAACAGGACCAGGTGGACCTTGAGGCCCCTCTCCTCCCTTCAGACCTGCTGGGCCCTGAGGAAAAGAAGGAAAAACACATGAGGACTTCCTTAACATGGCTGTGACTTCATATTAGCATATGCATTCACTCCACAGCCCTGCATTTCAACAGCTTCATCATCAGACACCAATCCAGCCAGGACTGTCGGCCTTCCTCTGCCGGTTTGTCACTTCAGCCTGACACCAGCAGAAATGTGCTTTGAGTGCATTTAACCTCTAAGCACTGCTCCAGGAAATGTCACTGCTATTGTCATTTTCATCCTGATAGACCACCGGCATGAATCAGAGCCCAAAAATAAACCACATGAGAAAAAAATCCAACATCCATGGCAGGTAAGTCAGAACTGTATGACACGTCTACAAAGGATTCTTCCCTTCATACATGTTCTGCTGTGGAAACTGCAGCGACAGAGTGGTGCTGTTTTTATGCACAAACACTTTATGGACGCATACGTACACATAACTCACTAATGTGTATGTGTGTGCGTGTGTGTGTGTGCAGCTCCCTCGTGGGCCACAAAAGAGCACGTGGCAGTATGGGTAATGAGTCTCTGCTGGCTCTGTGCGCTGGAGTAAATTACAATGGCAGAAAACAATCAGCGGTGCTACTGGCCTGGAGAGTCTGACTGACCTTGAGGATGGAGGCAGCACAACACTCCCTCCCTCTACAGTATATCCGTTCCCAGACACCACAGTCTAATTGCCAACGTTTCCCACTTAATAATTCACTAAGTAAATAATGCATACAGAGACAAACAAATAAGTTTGCTGCCCCCAAAAAACGCTGGCACTGAAATATGACAAACAATTCAAGTCCTTGAGTTAAACCAGGGAACGATTTTACAAAAGCTTTCCTAACAACTGTCTACTTTTATAACAGAGGCCCAGGATGCATTGCGGCAGTTAAAACAGTGGTGTCAGTGGTGGTGGAGCGATGCAGAGGCACGCCCGTTCATTTGTAAGGTGTCGCTTTGGATTTCTCCTGCACCTGATTGATTGCTGGGAGTGAATTCAAGGCTGGTGTCTCTAATGAAGTGAACAGCTCCAGATAGTTGCTGGCTCATTTGTTATGTAGCAGTGTTCTGTCACTTCCTACTAGCAAGAACATGTAAAGGGAAGCTATGATGAATGGGTGCAGGTGGAGGGAGCTCTTACCGTGGCACCAGGTAGACCTCTCTCTCCGGGAAAGCCTCGAAGGCCAGGGGGACCGTCTTTACCGGGGGATCCCTGTGGTCCAGGATCTCCCTATACACACAATCACACATGGAGTTAGTGCAGTTTATAATGTGGTGAATCAATACAACATCATAATAATTACACTTCTGACCATGCTTTGTTTCGTGAGTGGTTCTAATCACAGTCCATGAAACAAATGTTCATTTGTCAGTCACACATCTTCAAAAAACGATTAGGTCTGACCTGATATGTCGTGGACCAAACAACAAGAGACTCACAACCTGTTGAAACCTGGTGTTAAAATGTTGTAGAAAATGAAGCATGAGGCTGTCAGACCTACTGCTCACCTCAAGTTTACTGAGAAACTAATTTTGGTTCAACAGTTTGAGACATTTGATTTGTTTCAGTTATTGTATTTTTTCCAGATTGCAATGATCACAATGATCACAATGATCAATGATCACAGCCAATGAACTGATCTGGGTGCAGCAGAGAACTGTCACCTGTAACGATGCCCTTCCACTGGGCACTGCCAGACTACTGAGCTGAATGATGACATTAAAATCAAAGAGCTGGTCCAGTTTCTCAGACAGTGTAAGTGTCCACATCACAAACAGCTTTATACCTTTTCTTTTTTTTTTTTAAATAAAGGAAACTGGTGAATGACGAGCTCAGCTTCATATGAAGCTGCTGTCACAGGTAAATCTCTGCTCACAGAAATTTGAATCTTCAATTTTATATTCAGTTCATCACTGAAGGACTTTCCATAAAATAACTACGAATTGAAGTTTGACTTTCAGTGGGCTTCTCTCCTCACACTGTTTCAGTCCATGGGTCGTCAGTCGCTGCTGCAGCAGTTACAGAAAAGTGAGAGACGGGACCTTCACTGTTTCAGATCACTCTCCTGATTTTGATATTCAAAACTGAGTTATCACATACTGAAGTTTGAATGTAACTTTATTGTTAGTGAAGTGCTGAATCGGTCTTGGTATGTCGTCCATGTGTGTTTGGAGACGAAGCACATGACAGATAAATCCTGTTTTTGAAAACTGCTCTGCTCTCAGACAGAACCCTGTAAATCAGAACAGAAAGTCCGTCCCACTTAAAGATGCTCAGCATCCACCTCCGCTGGGCCCTTTGCTGAAATGTGTACATGCACATTTGCTTCAGTACCACACTACACAGTTTGCTGCTGAGCACGAGCTGCTTCTAAATTAAGAAAAAAAAAACAGATTGAAAAGTATATGACAAGGAAATATTGTATATACTAATGGCTTCGTACATCCCACCTGGAACAGAAGTGTGCTTGTTTTGTAGCTGACATCAATCTTAATGGGCCATTAGCTGCAATTAGTTTGAAGCATGTATGTTTTCTGTGGAATCATTAGCACTGTCACCACACAGTCAATACATAAGCCTCAAGTCTAATCAAAACTAATGCAGTGCTGCTTCCACATAATCAGCCTCAACGTGAAACAGAGAGACGACAGTGTTTTAACCTCAGTGTGTTTGGAGACAGATGTTCGCTTACATGATAAGAAATAACAAAGTGCTGCTTAATGGCTAAAACCTCAAATGTTCCAAAAACCAGGGGTGAGTCCACATGACACCAAAAACACACAGCACTGCTCCACATTTCCAAACGAAGGACGTTTGACTTCAGAAAAGTTCCTTGTGGCTTTGTTCTCTTTTCCTTTGCATTGGCAGCAGCCTCTATCTGCAAACAGGGAGGCACAGAAGAGTGGGCTTGAGAGGTATAAGAGGATTTGGGCTCTGCTGCCAAGACCTCCACAAAGTGTCCCTGGCATACTGATGCACAGGCCTGAGCAGAGTGGGGAGGAAAGTGGGGCTGTGAGTTTGGAGTTTGCCGATGGACTTGATTAAACTGTCTGCTTGGGGAGGACGGGAAGAAAATGAAAGCAGAGACATGGGGGTTTCAGGGAGGGGATGGGGAGCAGGGCATGCTGAGTGGTCCTGAGAGTCAGGGGGTGGTTTGGAGCAGCCCGTACTTCTACAAAATGGCTGCTGTCTGCTCCTAATGGGCACTCAATTGGTGGGCAGAAGGGGGGCGGGGGGGGGGGGGGGGGGGGGGGGAAGGCCACCCACCCCCCCCCCACCCCCACCCCCCCCCCCTTCCCCAATAACTTTCCAAAACCCAAAAAAAACGGTGCACCTCTGCTT
>JBBMJY010000013.1:18028079-18058571 GCA_037833715.1 Toxotes lorentzi
CCCCCCCCCCCCCCCCCCCCCCCCCCCCCCCCCCCCCCCCCCCCCCCCCCCCCCCCCTACAGCCAGATGCTCCTCAAATCTCAGCTACTGTATCTTCAGCAGTGATTTGTGCAGCTCAGAGAAAGATGGTGCGACTCGGTGCTTTGACGTTTCTGGGTGAATTTACTGCCACAGATTTATTCGTGCTTTCTCACAGTTCTCTTTAAGCCGTCCAACAGTCTATCGAGCTGTGCATGCCCTCAAGAAATATAACGGCTTGTGAATGCAGCTGACTCTATCTGCAAAATCAAATCATGTATGATAATTGCAACTGCATGAGTTCAATTTGCAATCCACCTCTATACTGCTGATCTCTCTATCAAGCTCCCTGCCATCCTCTCTTCTGTGTAACTGACACAAATCTATTACAACCCACGAGGAAAGCCGAGTCCAGTCTTTAGAACTAATTACTATGATTGCCTGCCAGCCAGTGGAGGAGAGAAGGGGAGCAGAACGGCATTTATGGTATGTTGTGGTGCTATAGGAAATAAACAAGCATTTCTTTGTGTCAGGTGAATACATTTTCTCCTCTCTTCCCTTCTGTGTAGGATCCTGGACATTAGCTGTGACCAAGCATGAGTGAAATCAGGCTCAAAAATAAAAGTCGTCCTTTCTTTCTACACACCTTCGCTCCCTCCTTGCCAGCAGCACCTGGAAGACCCTGTTCTCCGGGTGGACCTGGGGGTCCAGGGTGGCCTCTCTCGCCGACGGGTCCGGTCTCTCCGGTGGGCCCCTGAGATGTCACCACACAGTTTGATTTTATTTACAGTTCAACACAGCAGATACGCCATGACCAACACATCAATTCTTCTCTCAAGTCCCATAAATCATGACATTCAGTGATTAAAGGTTTATTTCACGGGTCACTGAAATAAATATAGTCCGTGAGTCACTGAGCGTCCAAATTCCATATAAATGAACTGAGAGATGTTCCGATCAGATCCAGTACCATTATCTTTCACCTTTTAGATTTGGAGGACGTTGAGGATCAAACCAACACAGACACACTGTTTACTTAACAGCAACGTACATTTGTAATTGTGAAAGTGTTTACAGTCATTTTTTGCTGAACACAAAAATCTGTCGACTCGCTGCTGCTGCTGCTGCTTTTCTCAGTACTCATTTACTGAGCTGAGTTACGATGCCCTCAAAACATCACATTCAAAAATGTATTCTCTCTTATTAGATTTATTCTTTAATAATACATTATATTACCTGGGGGCCGACAACACCTCCTGGGCCTGGTGGACCAGTTTTTCCTTGGAAACCCTGAAAAAAGATGACAAAGTCTTATTGATATGGTTTATAACAACAACAGAAACACTCAGCTTATCTACTGAAACCACAGTGATTCCTCTGGAATCCGTCCCAGCTGATAAGCAGGGATTCAGGTTTTTGGCTTGTGTATTTCCTCAACGTAAGAACAAGGAACAACACTTTTTCAGGCTGCATTCACAATCAAGGACAGATTTCATTACATTACAATGATGGCTAGTCAATAACTGCGGGCAGCTGTTAATTATTTTAACTGTCTACACTGATTTCTTTGTGAAGTAGGTATTAAGATTCTGTTCAAACCTTTATTGGCTGCTGAAACAGACACAAACAGGAAACGCAGAGAAGCGCTGACGTGCAGCAAAGGACTCTGGGTGATCAGGACGCCCATTCATGTAGGACATGTTCCTGACCACAGACAGCTCCACAGTATTTTACCCACATGGATTTACAAAGCATTTTGCTTATTAACCTTATGGAATTCTTCCTTACATTTCTGAAAGAAGAGGTGTTTGGAAATTCTTTGAATTTCATCTTAAATCCAGACCTAGAAATGCTGCATCCATTTAGTCTTTCCTGTCACTTCACCACTGGGAACAAAGACAAGGCATCACTTCAGAGCTTTCTCTGCAATTAAGATTTACAAAGCACAGAGGCAACAGAGGCAACAGAGGCAACAGAGCAACGCAAC
The DNA here is from genome assembly GCA_037833715.1 of Toxotes lorentzi. Classification (NCBI taxonomy): domain Eukaryota; kingdom Metazoa; phylum Chordata; class Actinopteri; family Toxotidae; genus Toxotes; species Toxotes lorentzi. Next base: position 18,030,085 of record JBBMJY010000013.1, read on the forward strand.
GCATTCGAGGGACACTTGACAAATCACTGAGATCAACAGTGACAAGAAATAAATATGTGTTAAAGGAGTTCACCTGCCTGTGGAGACACATGGACACTCAGCTGGTAACAAAGGCCAGTGAGTGTTGAACAGAGATTTGGAGTCTTCCTGCACCACAGAGGTAAATTCATAAACCTTCATTCATCAGTTCAAATGGAGGAAATAAAATCAGCTTTTCCTGATTCACCTGTTTAGAACAGTTCTTGCTCAGTTTTGCTGAAGTTTGAACAAACAACTACACTGCATTTTACCTCCTGGGCTAAAGAGTGATTTGAATATAACAACAGTAATAATGAGAAATCAGGAATCATCCTTTAAGAGTTAGCACACACAGCGTTCTCCCATTAGTTGCAGTAAACTTGTTGCTTAAGTTTACATTCAGAGTGTGTGGCTGATTTGCATTGATCCGTTCTCCCTATGGATGTGCTTCAGCAGATTCAAACAGGAGGAGCCAAAAAAGATACAAGTTCAACATCTCCAGTATCGACTGGAACGCTGCCGCACAAATCAGATGAACTTCTGTCTTCAGGGAGAGGAACAATCCGATCTGCATTTGCTTGAGTCTTCCTCCAAGAACTCTACATTATATTCCCCAAATATGAACCCAGCATGCAGCTCAGAAGTCAGCTGTTAAGTGAATGAACAGAGCAGAAGCCGGGAGATAGAGAACGATTGGTATCCTTCACACAGAGTTCAGAATCTGATGGCTGAAGTATTTCCAGTGTGTTTACATGTGACATGTTTACATGTGACAGAATGACGAGCGAAGGCTGTGAAACTCTGATGAGCTAAAGGTCATTTATCCACTTTTCCACTGACGTCTGGTCTTTGAATCCCTCCACACATAACCGCTGTTCACTAAGCTCCTGCTTTTACAACTCATTTCATTGCTAAGTTGTTAAAGTTTCCAAATCCATGCTCTTAGAAACCGATCCTGGCGGACTCGTGACTCCTGACTTGTTATTGATCAGCTGATCAGTATATGTTGTGATTTATGGTGATGAAATCTTCAGGCCGTTCGGTTACAGCACCAGACTCTGAGACTCAAATCTTCATTTGCACTTCCTCAGATGCAGCTTGTGCTGCTGGGACCGGGCGCCTCTGAGCATCTTTATTGCTGTGATCAATTCTCATATTGGATGCTTGTGGAGCCTGTTCATCAGAGCATAAATCTACAGCCACACACACCTTAATGAAGACTCCATCACTGTTGCCTGAATAGCAGCAATGGCAGGGAAGCACTTGTGTGTGGTGTATTACGTTATCTATAGGGAAGAGGCAGGCGGAAAGGGAAGCTTTAATGATACAGGCGCTGATCTGTCAAGCTTTTAGTAGAATTTATTGCCCCCTGAGCCTCGTCAAACCAAGGTGCACTGATGCATACGAAGTATGGGGGAATTGAATTTGAGAGCAGGCGACTGCAGCTAGGTGTGATCAGATGACACCTGCTTTGTTTTTTCCTGTGTTGCTGATGAATCTTACGTCTCCTGGAGATTTAACACAGCCAGTTCTCATTAAGCTCATAACTGCATCTTGAAAAACACACATGAACCATCGGGAACTGTGTTAGCTATCACTGCTCAGATATGTTAGAGCAGGCAGTGACACACAACCTTGTTGCTGTTACTGGTCAGTCCGAGTTCAACATCCTTTCGCTGGATATTTGCAAACTTGCTACAGTAACAACGAGACAGAAGCTCCATCAGAGGAGGATGTTTCCACGGCTCCCTGGTGTCCATCTCTTTCAAATAGGAGTCTGAGCCATCTGGATTTACTGTGACAGAATGCAGTGAGTGTGTGTCTGTGTGTGTGAACGGAGACAAGCAGATCGACTCAGACAATGTTCAGAAGGGTTTTGTCTTTGGAGTTTAGAGACATGTCTGCCCCTTTGGCGTCCCACTGAGATGCTGTATTAGTGATTGTAATCCCCTGCATACAGGAGCAGTGGAGATAAGAAGTGGAGCAGCTCACTGACTGGAAGGATCAGATTTGTCCTGCAATCGAGAGGCAGTTTGAAGAATGAGAGCTCAAAAGGTTCAACTGGAAACTTTCAGCTCTGAAACCTGGCAGGATTAAAACATTCAGTTAACAATGCTTTCTCCCTGTCCTGGAGAAAGCATTGTTAAATAATGTTTATGTTCATGTTTATGTTCAAGCCTTTGAAGCCACTTGGAGTTTAATGTATTTGCCCAGTAAGGATCAGTGATCAAACATTTATGAAAGGAGGTGTTAGCCTCCTTCATTAGCTCCTGCTGTGTGTGTAGACGTCAGAGGCAGAGTCTAAGCACCACCCAGAGCACTCACCGTCTCTCCGCGCTGGCCAGGGTGTCCGGGCAGCCCATCCTTTCCAGGTGGTCCCTGTTGGGCAGAAATTAAAATACGCACTTGTTCAGTAACCCAGTCCATTCATCATCATCACATTCGTATCTGGGATAAATAACGGCACTGCGAAATCGGCCCTATCGCTGGAATAAAAGTTTATTTTTCCAGCCAATGAGATTTTATTATTGCAGTATTGTGCAAGTGCTTTGTAGGCACAATATACACTACGAACATATTTGTAGTTAGACTATTGGAGCACTAATGAAAAAATAACAGGCTCTGTTTTTTGTGTGTGTGTTGAGGGCTAAGAGCCAGCTATGAATCTAACCTGAATCGATAGGTGGAAATTACCACTTGTCTCCTGCCTGGACTGGAGAGTGAGAAAATGGGTTCTGCTTCAATAACAGTTAGACTAATGATGCCTGCACAGAAATAGGAATATTGCTATATATTACTGCACCCGATGAACTCCTCAAAGTGAATCAATTGTGACCTATAATGTTTGCAAACTGGGCTAATTTGCTACTGAGAGAGTAGGAAGGAAGGAGTGTAGACACCGAACCTCAGCTGCAAACCACATCATCCCACTGCAGCTGGTTTTACATTGAGCTGTCAGGTGCACACAGTGGATGAGGACAGGTACTTACAGGGGGGCCCTTTGGTCCAGGGAAGCCCACAGGTCCCTGAGGTCCTTGAGGGCCCTGCAATGAGCACACAGATAGTCAGATTGATGAGAGATGCACAAGGAATAAAGTTATGAGACAGGTTACTGCTCTATGCAAAAAAAACAACAGTGACACATTTAGCAGCTGGATAAACATCAGGTGGACGTTGTGACTGAATCCAGAGCAGCCTGAGAAAGAAAATCAAGGTTATTCAGAGCAAAAATGACTCCAACATCACTGCACTCAAGTGCTCACTGTTGATCAGCTCAGCCTGTGCTCCAATTAGCCATCCTGGTAACATGAGGTCGCTGCCGTGAGCGCACTGAAGTGGCACAACACATTAAAAAGATTTTGGTGTCCGTCCACTTTCCTGCCACAGAGAAACGCAGCGAACAGGTTCAGAGCAAGTGAATTAACTGTTTGGTTAAAATAAGGTCAGCTCTGACAAATCCAAAGGTCAAAGTCACAGGGCAGAGGGCTGCAATAATTTAACAGAAGCCAGCCAACAGGGAATTACTTTATATATTTAAGTATATAGTTAAATGCTTAACATTAACTGAACCAGGATAATCATATTATATCCTAACATACTGTTTCCCTCACTGTACAAATCCAGTATGCTGCTAATCTAAAAAAAAAAAAAAAAAAGCAGTGAACTGCATGTTTAAAAATGTAACTTCATATATATATATATATATATATATGTGTGTGTGTGTGTGTGTGTGTGTGTGTGTGTGTGTGTGTGTGTGACTGTAGTCACACTCACAGTATGTTCAACTGTTAAATTTAATGATAGGGTGAGAAGCAGAAATATAGAACACCGGTGAAAAATGAGGCAAATGGAGAGATGAAAGTTGAAAATAACCAATAAAATAATGAATAAAAAATCGTAGAGAGGAAAAAGAGGTCATCATAAAACTCACACAACACAACTGACAGAGACTCATACTCATGTTCGTTACAGTGAAATATGTTGATGAAGTGAAAACTTCATCAACTCTGAGCCACTTGACTCCTTCATGTAAATTTAACCCCTGAAGTCCTGATCCACAGCTGAAAATCTGGTTGACTGAAGTTCAGTCAGTTGTTCACAGTTTATATTAAACTTTTACAAATCAAAGTTTTAGTTTAGATTTAGGAGTACGAAACCAAGAACCAACCAGAGATGAGTATCAGTAAGAGTGGTGGACTTATGGTTCACAGTGAATGTGCCTGCTGTGATGAGGAATGATGAGGAAGTTACTGTATGTGGAAATCAAGAAGTGCCTTCACAGTGTTTGGTTACGCTCCTACATCCATGTCATGGGCCTTTCTCTAACACAGGGCAGGTTCTGTTTCCTGATGGACTCCCCGTCAGGCTCAGTCACAGCTGTAATAAAATCCATCTCCGCTTGTGTAGTGGAACAAAAACGTTAATGCAAACGGAGCCTGTTTGGTTTCATGCCTTCTCTGGACTTCTTGAATTTTCTTTGTTAAAGATCAAAAACAAATTGTTCTAAAACACCAGTGGAACTCTAACAAAAGGTGTTAAATAAGGTGGCGCTGCTGGAAGGCTTCATTTGTGAAGCTGCTGCAGAGACTGTCAATTTTGCTACTGCATTAGCCACCTAGGGCAACTACACTGCGCAGTAATAATCCTGTTTGGACCATTTTCTTTTGCCTTTTGTTTGAGAATCAGTTCAAAACTCTGCAAAGGAGAAATGTACTACTTTACAACTCTGAGGACAAACGGCAAAGTGAAAGGATGAGAGGAAAGAGAGCTGCTGCTGTGTGTTCGATGGAGGCAGGAACAGGAACACACAGCTAAAGCTAAACCCCAAATCACAGCAACTGTTCCACATGGCAGAGGATCCCTTTATGTTCATGAAATGGAAAACATTACAGAACACACTCAATAAACAGCTTTAGGAGCACAGAGCCTGAGATTCTGACTCAAAACATTATTATTTCTTTCATATCTATTATTTCCAGTTCACCGATACTGATACTCAACACGAGGAACGAAACACCGTCATCTTCTTCAGTGACCGGTCGGAAAAATATCCCATATCACACGTGTTATAGTCATCACAGACTCAGTGTGTCATGGACTTACTCTCTCACCGGGCGGGCCTGGAGGACCGTCGTTGCCTGCTGTGCCCTGCAACACACAACAACACATCATCGCTTCATATTTCTGTATGTTTTTACACTATGGTGCAGTAGAAGACGACAGCGTTCACAAGTCTGTCATGATTTTACTGGTTAAATGTTTGTCTGCTAGAGTCAAACCAGTAAAGGCCTAAGATCAGAGTGAGAGCTGGGTTTTGTTGTGACCAGTGTCAGTACCTTGGGTCCTGGTTTTCCTGTTGGACCTCTGGCTCCTCGAGCACCACGAGGGCCCTACAGAGAGAGGAAAAACACCTCAAGGGTCAAATACAAAACCTACAAGTGTTGTTGTATCTACGAGTTACAACAGTGTGATTTAATGATGTCAAACCTTAACACTGTCAGAATGCATATCACTCAGGTGCAGGGATTTTAAAAGACGACTTAACCCTGTTTAATTGGTTCATTAATCACAGAAATCATGGAGAGAGCAGTACATACCGTTGGACCTCTTTGCCCTCTTGGACCAGGTTTACCTGCAACCCCCTGTTAGATCAAAAGGCAAAACATTTTAGGCACTCACATAATTCTCCTCTGTCATTCTCCATTTAGCAGAACCCATCTCACATGCACGAGTCTACGGACGAAATCCACGTGAGCTTTGAACTCTGATCATTAAAGTAAACAACAGTTCATTTCACAGACACAACTAACAGTTCTGCAGTTGTGTGTTTTTAGCTACACAATGCACTTTTTGAATGACACCAAAGAATTTGTTAGGTGATAATATTCGCACTGCTTGGCTGAGTAAAGCAGCACAAACAGCACAGCCAACGAAATGCAGTGAGAATATTTCTACTACAGCTGCAGATTGGCTTCCTGGCTTTGAGTCAATGCTACACAAAATGAGATTTTATGAAAAAAGTACTGAGGGTTTGGTTTTGGCAGGTAGCCCTGGCATAAGTGAGATAATGTACTTCAAAGTGTCCATTATGTATCAACAAAGGAAAAAGCTTATCTGCTTCTACCACTCTACATTCAGGATGGTTTGAAATCGACTCCTCTTCTATCACTACCTCCATGAATCAACAGCTTTATGAAGGTGAATCAAGATAAGCTGAGAATACTTTGGCTATTCCATAATTAGCTGCTGAAAGTAAAACCTGAACCTTGAACTGTTTCTCAGCTCTTCTCTGAGATTGAGGGTTTTTTTTTTTCAGGCCTAGAAACGGGGAGAGGGGCTCAGTGAAAGCACAGTGTTTCCACATCTTTTGTTCTCTCCCCAACATTGATTTTACTGCTGTTATTTCTTGTGCCAAGTCACCGTACAGATGCCTTTATAATAGGAATCAATTATCTTTTGTGCTGGAATATGATGGCGTGGTGATTTTCATACACAAACGGGCACAGTGTGTGTACTCTTATGAGAGTGTGTGTGTGTGTTTTCTTACCCTGGCTCCTTTCTCACCGTTGGCTCCAGGGAACCCAGGGAAGCCACTCGAACCCTGTCAGTAGGAGAGGGAGATATGGAGGGAAATGAGAGAAACAAGCGAGAGGCTGGGTGAGTCAGAACATGCATGATAATGAGCGCTCATCCTCTGTTTATCTGCACTGGATCCCATCTTCACTTACTCTCCTTCCTCATTTGTTGTCTATTTTAGTTGAATGACCCTATTTAATGCTGCGAACACGATGAAGTCATAAAACACATGGTGTTGTTTCATTTAGTTCATCATGGTTTGAGATTGTGCGTCATTTTTTTTGAACCACACAAAATCCTCAGAAGTTTGTAAATTCCTAATCAAATATTCTGTTTTCACTCATCATTGAAACACTGGTCTGGGGGATTGTTCCAGGTCTAACACCTGATCCATCAGTTTCTCTGTGTGGTGTCTGACGAAGCACAAACTTTGCAGTAATGATCAGTACACAGTGGCTGGAAGTCCCATGAGCAGTGCTCAGACATGTCTGTGGCCTCACTCAGAATCTGAGCTGGGATCAGGTCTCAGCATCAGCTCAGGCTGTTTTAGGCAGACCCTCACAGAACCTGGTTCTACAGAATCATCAGACATGTGGCTGAGATTTAAACCCACATGAGGGGTGGATGAAGACAGCAGGCGGAGGATTTGATGTGAGAAAACCGACAGAGGTTTTAAGATAATCTTATATGATATTGTGCCTGTAACACATGCACGTACATGTCAGCAGCTGTTCCAGAAACCTGAGGTATCAGTATGATACAGATTCAGGTTCATTCTGCTTTACAGTTTAACACAGAATGAGAGACTGTGGTCACATTTTACCTGCTGCACTGCTGTACAGCACAAAACAGACAGAGGGCACAGCACAGTCACAGCTGTAGGTAAATAAGTAGTAAACAAGATGAAGTGTTTGGGTTGCCAGACTGTGAAATCTCCCTTGTAGTGGAGCAGTAATAATGGAGTGATGGATGTATGCTTCATTTCCACAGCTGTCACTTTTATTCCTTTATCAAATACATGTGAGAAACATGTTCTGCAGCAGTGAAGTCGTCCTCATCGCAGTGTGAAATAACTAGGAAAACATCCCCCACTGTGGTGAGAGCGAGACTAACTCACCTTTGGTCCTTGTCTTCCTGGATAACCTGGAAGTCCTGGGACTCCAAGTTTACCCTGAGAAACATCAACAACTCGTCAGCACAGAAACACATTTGAGCACAGGAAAAAGCCACTGAGAAGAAAATATTCTTCTCATACCGGCTCTCAAACATCCTTAGCAGTTAAGTTATATTACCTTTTCCCCGGCGGGACCAATGGGACCTGATTCTCCATTGGGTCCAGATCGGCCTTTAGGACCCTCAGGACCATCCTCTCCACGGGGCCCAAGCATGCCAATCTCACCCTGTCAGACAAACGAATACGGAGAAAGAAAACTGAGTTTCCGTCTTTGTTTCCCTCCAAGCACTTAAGACAGGACTGGACATGGAGGAAGTTATTTATATGGCAGGTGATGTTAGTCGAGTCCAGCTCCTCACCCGGTCTCCTTTGATCCCCATGTCTCCCTTAAAACCTGGGAAACCGTCCTCACCCTGAAATGAGACAAAACTAATTGGTTATTTCATTATATCATTAAATAAATGATTCCTGACAGTTTGTGTTTATTGAGCATCTGTTAAAAACTCGGCCTGCTCCTGCTGAGTGTGTGGATCACAGAGCTGATGCTGCTCTCTGCTGGTCACACAGTGGAACAGCACACGACAGGAAAGGAAGTCGCAGCTGCTGCTCGATGAGCGGTGCTGTATGTACATGCTCTACATTACACACTTTCACCAGCTGACTTTATTTGGGATATGCTGCTCTAATCAAATAGATAAAATAATATCAAATGCACGGATACATTTTTTTTGTAAAGAGAGGACACTGGATTCAGAACATCTACAACAAACTGAATCTGGATTCAACACAGTGAAACCAAATGACAGTTTAGTGAGAGAACCAGTGTTTAGCTCTGATAAACGGAGTCAAATGGAGGCTGGAGGCGACTGTACAGTTCGGTCAAACCTCCGCCTCGTTCCTGTGACACGTCCTGTTTCTGGTCTGTCACCTGCCCATGTTTTCAGCCCCATCTGATGCATAATGCAGCACTGAGCATGTCTGTTGCCAGTAACTCACAGCACACACACACACACACACACACACACACACACACACACACCTGAGGTAAAGCACATCCTTTATTCATAACAAACCCTTTCTCCTCAAGGTTTTGGCTTTTGAATCTTGCTATAAATAATTCAGTAAAAAACTGATATGAATACTGTCACTGTGCTGAGAACCACACCCTCAGTCAGCTAACTGATTTTAAACAGCAGCATAACTGTATCGATCTTAAATAAATGTCATGCATATTGAAAGGCAGCTTAGTTTAAATTCTACATGGTGACACACACAGTTGCACACTTCAAAAGTACTTGAGCTGGATTGCAGTGTTCTTTGAAACCCAAAGCCTTGAGTGTGACAGCTTTATATTCAAAAACTGGTTGAGGGTCACTCTAAGAAAGTCTGCGTCTCTACTGAAGACACCTATCGACTGACCTCTGCGACTGACCTCAAAGTTGGGAGTGTAGGTGGACAGCCACAGTCACACACACAGTAACTGTGACGTGAATGCACTGACTGACAAACGCTGTGACGCACAGCACCACTTTGGACTGACAGAGCTTTAAACTGTGTCTTTGACAGAATGAAACCCAGTGAATTCAGCCTGGTTTGCTGTGTTTTATTAATTAAACAGCACTTCAAAGACAAGACAGAGATCTTAAGGAGGATCACTACGATTGACTGATAGAGTTTCACAAGTCTAAGAAAAGTCTGCTGAATAAGTACAGTCTTTGATTCACAGTGAAATTCTCTCCTGTGCCGTCATGAGACAAATATTTACATGTACTAACTTCTGTTAATGAAACTGCAGATATCTTTGTCAACAAGCATCTTTTATTTTGTAAGGACAGTAACTTACAGAGTGTGGGTCATAAAACATAACTGGTAAATTGAGCAGTGAATTGGAAAGTGTGTTTACCTTCTCTCCCTTTGACCCCTTGAGACCACGGACACCATCAGCACCCTGTAGGACAGGACACAGACTGATTAGCACCAATGCAAACAAAAGAGAAAAACAAGACAATATAAAACAGAGTGAGAGGGAGGAGCTTCTTCTCAGGTGAAAACAGTAAAGGAGACTCGCTGACACAGGAATCATACCTTCACACCACGAGGGCCGGGGTATCCGATAGGACCCTGTGGACCTGCTGGACCCTGGAGAGAAGAAGACAGTGAGTAAATGATTTACAGTGTGGAGTATTAAAGAGTCTAACACTGCACCTCTTCATCAGCTCATGAACGCAGGTAGAATTTACTCTAGTTACTGTGACTGAGTGGACCACATTAAGGTCTGGGACCAACCTTTGCAGGTTTTTAAAACCCCACCTCGACCTGGGTAAAAACATCCTTAAGCTTCCACTGCACTGAAACGTTTCTCTCCTCTTCTCACATTTAATACACCTACCTGTGCTCCCTTCTCTCCAGGTGGCCCCTCCTTACCAGGATGACCCTGTAACATAAGAAGTCACAAAAGGGTTAAACATGGTGTGAACAAATTCATGTTGCTCAACTATTTGATGCAACAATTTGTGATTCTGAAGCATCTTTGCAAACAAGAAGTGAGGTGAGTTATGTGCAGGTGGAGGAGGCCTCTGTGTGCAGATGCCTCAGTGATGTGGCAAAGCAACAAATGTGCAGAACCAAGAGTGAGAGTGAAGGGACGACCTGGCTGTTTGAAGAAAAGCTTGTTCACCAGGGAAGGAGCAAACTCATGAGCTTCATTTTTCAGACAGAACAACCTGAGTTCACCTTTTCAAACCAAAGCTGAGCAGCTTTAAACTCAGATCAAACATCTTCAAAAACCTCTCCCTCGTCCTCTGTGAAGGACAGGTCAGGACTTTCTCTGCAGCAGTTTGACACAGATTAAAAGCCAGTGGTGTGGTGTCCACCGGTGAGTGATGGGGCAGGTAGACGGGCCCACGAGACCAGCTCCACACACACATATGGAAACCTTTAGCTGCAAACACCTGGCACTTCCAATCTGAGGTGTGAGGTTGAGGCAAATCACCAGGCTCTGGGGCCTGAGGGGAACTGAGGGCTGCCTGCCTCTTGAACCTACGCACCTCTCAGAGTGGGGGCAGACGAGGAGGAACGGCATGAACGACTGCAGGTCTGGAATAACAAAACCCACGGAAAATGCCCTGAGAGATCTCACAGAGAGACACAGCTCTGCTGTATTTCAGAAGGCGGCTCGGTGTGAGTCACACAGCAAAAGGGTAAACCCATCCAAACACAGAGTGTCAACACGTTTTAATGCAGAGAACAGCTTTCTTTTTCAAGCAGACAGATATTTACAGTCTAAATGCCTCAGTATACATCTGGTAAAGTTACATGGGTGTTTTTAGTTAGAATAATGAATTGAAACTGCTTTAATTGATTTAACTGGAATCATAACATGTTATTCTGATGATCCTCAGTTATTATCTGTCCATAAACGCAGCAGACGTCTCCTTCGTCATGTTCTTTACAACCTGCCTCTCTCATGGTAACCACAGATAAACCTGAGGTGATGGTCAGAACATGCAGCAGGTCATTTTCCAAAGACCTGGGGTGGGACTCTTATTTATTATCATCTTTAAACTTGTAAATAGAGTTGATTATTATTATTATTATAATTAATATGACATATTCCTATAATTATTTAGTATTAATATTTCTGTTATGAAACATGGGTTTATGATGGCCGGTGCTAATTTCAGACGAGGCTCATCATCTGTGAGCTGACGACAGGACACGGTGTGACACACTGCCTGACCCTCACAGGTCATTAGGTCTGATATAAAGGGTCACACACAGGTCAGATCCTGTGCTCAAACTTTGGTTTATACCTGACACTGAACAGGTGAAAGATGAGTGACATCATATATCTGTATGTGTGTGTGTGTGACACTGATATACTGTATGTACGTATAAAGGTGATAAGAGCACGCACAGGAGGCCCATCAGCTCCAGGTAATCCAGGCAACCCCGACCTGCCCTGAGGTCCCTGCATGAGGAGAACACGATGACAAACATGGTCAAAGGTCAGAGGTCACAAACAAGTTTCAGATTTTCTTTGAGGTCGTCGACAGAGCAGAGCTCACACGGAGTATCTGCAGGTTTCAAAAAAGTCGAACACACCTGGAGTTCTGTTTAAACTAAAGAAATGTTTTAACTATTAAAAAGAGATTCCGTATATCCAGATATGAGTTCAATTTATCTTTAATCTTATTTTCAGGGAACGATAACAAACAAAGAAGGAACATACTTTTTCTCCAGGTGGTCCAATGGGGCCTTGAGGACCAGGAAGACCCTGTGAGGAAGAGACACACAGATGACATGAGAGTCTGTTGCTATAGCAACAACAAGCATGCTCAAACACGCACACACACACACACACACACACACACACACACAAGCTGGATAAACTGAGGAGTTTGTTGGAGCTGTAAATAGCTGAGCTGGTGAAGGAATGTTAAGCTTCTGTGTTTGTGTTTGTGTGTGTGCACATGTGTGTGTGCATGTGTGTGTGTAATGAGCTGGGTCAGAAGGCATACTATCATCCAACATGCTTCTGCAACTGCACACACTTACATATTTGTGCCTATGTTCTCAACTATGCATTTCTAGGTGGCTACCTGATGTGTGCCAGTGTGTGTGTGTGTGTGTGTGTGTGTGTGCGTGTGTTTGTGTGTGTGTGTGTGTGGCGGGGTAATTTGAGGCACTGAAGCTTGCTCCAACACGTGTGGCAGCTTTGCAGGAATTCCACCAACATGAATAAGATGCTTTCAAACGGATCAACCCCGAAACATTCCCCCTCCCAAGATAAACCCCTGAAAAATATTTGAGAAAAATGTGTGTGTGTGTGTTTGTGTGTGTGCACTTTTAAGTCTCCAGGGAGAGGTGGCTGCAAAATAGAGGAAAGGGTGGGCCACCCCCCCCCCCTCCCCTCGCAGCGAGGAGCCGATTCAAAAAGGCAGAATGAAGACGATCGTCTGCTTTGATAGTTCAACTGATCCGATGCCTCAAATGTAAAAACACTGTCTTTTACATGTGGAGAGATAAACAACGTCACATCGTGCTCTGAGGACGAAGCTGTGTCCAACGGTGTCTCTGAGCTCATCAACGCCGAGTCACAGGGTGATCTGCTTCTGTCTGAGTGAGGAGTTTGTGGTGGAGGATACAGGCAGCAGTGTAAACCTGTGTCCGGGGCCACTTCACAGTATTTACACACGAGTGGTGCATGAATCCACACGGCACACTTTGTTTCTGTTGTGGTGAGACAGTGTGTGACTTCTTTGTTTACCTGTGTTCCTGGGGTTCCTTGCTGCCCAGGTGGGCCTGGTTCTCCTTGTGGTCCCTGAAAGAAAATAGAGGCTGTTAAACGTCGACAGTGAACACTGGTCCCAGAGTAACACGCTGTCCCACACACTGCCATCACTGTCAACACGTGGACTCCATCCAGCCTTGTGTCTATCAACAGCACCAGTTACAGTCAGAGTCAGAGTCATCGAGCTTCTGCCTCATCCACTCCAACGTGACCGTCTCTGAACTGACTGGGCTGTGAACCTGTTGTATTCCACATGTAGTCATGTACTTCCTGTGGATTGTGGTCTGCCCATAGAGGATAACGGGTCTGTCTGCTGTGTGTCACATTTCTGTGTTGAAGTGTAAAGCTCTGGTAACACAACCTTTCTCTGTGACTCTGAGCAGCATTAAAATGTAGAGTTCATCCTTCTGAGAGTTCAAGCTGCACTGAAGCTGTGGTGGGAACAAACATGAATGAGGTCTGCTGAGGGTACATCTGTGCCACTGAATCCGAATTTCACTTTTAAACTATTTATCTGGTGCCACTTGTACGACCTTCATTATATGTCAGAAAAAGGCAGCACCACCATTTCGAGCTGGATCGTCGGCTGCCCTCTCAGCTCCTCTGAGACCTAAGACTGACCTTTAACCTCAGAGCTGTGACTCCTAAAGGGCTTTTAATGGTCAAACTAACACAAACAGTCATGTGGGCGCTGAAACTCTGGAGCTGACAGAGCAACATTTCAGACCGTTTACCGAGAGGAAGTGCTTCCTACCATGTTTCCTTTGGGACCTGGAGGCCCGTCAACTCCAGCAACACCCTGAGAACGACAGATCAGAAAAGACTCATGTACACCTCATAGCAATTACAGGAAGTGATGTCAGAAAAGGGGGCGGTAAAGGTGATGGTACATACAGGCGATCCAGGGGGTCCCGGAGGACCACGAGGTCCCAGCAAACCTCTAGGACCCTGTGAAGAATGAGAAGCAGTGACTTAAAATAAAATGAGATTCATTTTATGCTCGTTACACTGATGAATGATTTTCAGAGGGACAGTCCCGTCCCCTGTTGGACACTGTCAACAAAGACAGATCAGAGATCAGCTGAAAGCAAAGCTAAAGAGGATCTTGTTGCAGCGTTTTGGAATCATATGTTTGGGAGGCGTGATGAAATAACAGCAGACAGGCCTTACACTCTCGCCAGCTAATCCTCTGGGCCCGATCTCTCCATCCTCGCCCTGAGGGAAGAAAGAGTCAACAGTCAGAGGAAACGTACTGAGCTGGGCTTCACTGAAGAGGTTCAGCTGCTTTCATTTCAGCAAAGACCAGGCTGAAGGAAACACTGGCACCGAAACCAAATATCAGCTATCAACATCAATAATCATAAGCTCTCAAAAGTGTGTATTAGTCAGAGCTTAATCCCAACCAAACCAAACACTGTTGAATGTAGTAACAGCCTGGCGGTGGAGGGGGTGGGGGGTGAGGGGGAGTGGGTGCTTTCAGGGGGAGGAAAGGTTAAACCCAAACCCTCCTCCGCCCCAGTTCATAGTCTCCACCCAGCTGCTGCCAGAGGCCTGAGCCGGTGGGTCACAGCTGATGTAAATGAGTATGCTGTTGGTTCACTTCAGTTATTTGTCAAGTTAAAACAGGAAGTACTTACTCTCTGTCCATCCTCTCCAGGAGAACCTGGGGGTCCCAGTGGCCCTGGCTCGCCCTGAGATGTAAAGAGTGACAGATAATTCAGTGGCGTAAAATCTTATCAGACCATCAGCTACAGCCTCCGGTTATAACTATTCCTTGTGTGTGTGTGTGTGTGTGTGTGTGTGTGTGTGTGTGTGTGTGTGTGTGTGTGTGTGTGCGTGTGTGTGTTTTAACATCATTTTCTACATTTCACATTTTCTAACTGTCTGTTTCTCTGTTCTTACGTCCTGTTCAGTTGTTCTTGCTGTATTTTGCTGATGCGTCTCTCTGACCTAAGGAGCCTTTTACACGTTCTCTTGTCCAACATAACGACATCATTTCAGGAAATGTGGCTCATTCCACTGACATGGTTACCTGGCCTCAGTGCAGAAAATCTTTCCAGGGACTCTGATTAATGCAGGTATGCATTAGTGGAATTAAACAAATTATAACTTATAAGCTTGTTTACAGGAGTTGTTTCTCCAGCAAAACAAAACTCTGTTGTTTGTAAGGATTCCTTATAAATCTGGTTCATTATCACTCTCACAACTACTCAGTTCAGCAGAATCTGCAACAGTAAAGGGCTAAAGAGTTGCTTTCCAGAACGTCACTGACCGTATATTTTCTGAAGCAGGATTATGACAAACTGAACTGCTGAACTCACCCTGTGTCCCTTCTCGCCAGGCAGTCCGGGGAGTCCGTCAAAGCCTCGATCACCCTGAGATGAAGCAGAGCAGAGGCTGTCACCAGACCACACAACATCACCAGGCTTCAAACTGATCGTTCACAGGACACCGCACCCTGATTCTCATCTGTATTTAGTGACATAAACATGAGAGGCTGTGCATCCGGTACCTTGGCGCCCGGCTCTCCGGGCATCCCCCGGGCACCGTCAGCTCCAGGACGGCCCTGAAAAACACAAAGATTAAACATATACATCAGATTTACGTCTTTGAAATTCTAGAACGTCGATGCCTGTCTCTCCGTTTTATACATTCATGTAAAGCTCTTTGTCTTCGTCACTTTCTGTTTCTGTGACAGAGACGACAGAGAAGAGACGGAGATGAAGGAATAATTTAATCCTGTGCTGCAGCAGATGAGCATGTTACACACTGACACTCACATAAGCTTTTCTATTATCACACTTTCTAACATTAAAATCAGCTGATGACTCACAACTCGCCCATGAATCAAGCTTGTATTACTAATTTGGTTCTGACTGGTTTATGTTTATTAGTAACCAATTAGGTCAAGACATTTGGCTCTGCAGAGTGACTGCACTGTGACACTAATTGCGCTCCACATCCGTGGCCAGTTTTCCCATTTTGGCATTTTCAGACGGATTAACTGCCCGGCCATTGATCCGAGGATTGGAGGCAGCGCAGGCCCTTAAGCACATATCAAGCAATTGTTTGTTGAACTGGAAATAAGCCTCTCAGCGTTTGAGCAGCGACCACAAGCACAAACAACCACAACAACAAACACAGAGGCATGTGAGCACACACACTGCACAGTGGGAGGGTAGCAGGTCACTGAGTTCACTCACCCTCTTGCCAGCTTTGCCAGTTTGTCCTGGAGGCCCCTGGATGCCACGGGGACCCTGCACAGACACGAGGACCACTTAGTGACGGACAGACTAATAACCTGGGATGTGGCCTACAGTAGCTGGTGAGGGACATTTTATGCATCATTGCAGCAGCATCACTTCTTTCTCACCTGAGGACCATGGTCTCCACTTTCACCTTTCAGTCCAGGAGGACCAGGTAGACCCTGCAGAGAGAGAACACAGACCAAATATTGATGCTCCTCATTCAGTCTGTGACACGTGCAGTAAATCACAGAGTAAAGAAAACAGCAGATGGCGATGTTTAGCTTCATATGCTCTTTCCACACATTCCTTTTACTGCAGATGCATGAGCTTCCTGAGAACATGAGATCCTGTCAGCTGTTATAAATTCAATCCACTATGATGGTTTTCCTTGAATGAAGGATTATGTGCAGCTGACACAAACATGGCTGCTTCTCCGGACAGTAAAGTTGTGTTTCTGCCAAATCAGTGAACAGTTACCTGATACCTGTGAAGTTAGCCGATAGCTCAAAGTTACCATCTGAAGCCCACGTTTCAAAGACATGCAGGCACATTAACATCTGGGTGTCTTTTGGCATATACTTAAGTCTAAAAATATAGGCAGAGATTTGGGTCATACTGTGCACTGTAATCTGTCTGCATTCAAAGCTGGTGATTTGGCAGCTACAGGCAGACGTTTCTCAATCAGAAAATGGCTTGACTGTCTGAGATGCTGAGTTTTAAACGTGTGTTCAGCATAGAAAGATTCATCTGCAGGAGATTAAAGCACAAACTCCTCATCTCTTCCTCTGGTCTTTGTTTCTGATTATTGCCATTTCATTTCAGATCAATATGCTTGGCCTTTAGCCTGCGAGGGGCAGATCTGACACTTCTTTGTGTCTTCTGTAGGGCAGGGTTTTGTAGTGGATCGTGTATCAACAGGCCCAGGAGAGAGGGGGTGGGGGTGGGGGGGTAACAGGATGAAATTTTCTTGGCAGCTGGTAGAAGCAAACACACAGGCAGTCTGGCCACTGAGCCACCAAGTGCTGATGCTTTCTGCCGTTTGAAATATAAAAAATACAAAAAACACATAAAAGCCATTTTTATTTAAGCAAAGCAGAACTGACACAGCAGAAATTCAGAAATGCACTTTTATCATTTTAAGAACTGAATTCTTAAAAAGCTGATATTGATCCAAATGGAGATCATGTGTGAGCATGACACCTTTAATGATCACATACAAACACAATCGACTGGAAAACAAACATGAGATGAAAAAGTTTTTTTACCCAAAAAGTAAAGAGCCAAATTCCAACAAGCAAAAAAACCCCACAAAGAACAGAGACTCACCACTGGCCCTGATCTTCCTGTCAAACCCATCGGCCCGGGGGGTCCCCTCATGGCCAGCTGCAGGACGGACACACAGAAGAGAACAGGGTCAAATTCCACTCAGGAAAAAAATCTGTCAAAAAATGACCTGTATGTCCATTTCAGAGAAGCATACTCTGCAGAGAAGATATTAAGTGTGTTTGTTGTATCTCGTTTGTGCAGACTCTTTATAGTTTGTCTCCATGCTGACCTGAGTGTCTGTTTGTACATGACATAATTAAATCAAAATCAAATCAAACTAAAATGTATGACAGTTCAGTTTTACTTTATCAGTTTGTAAGAGCAGCTGGAGTTTTGTTTTTCATCGTAGTTATTTGATCTCAGACTTATTTACACTGGTTCTGGATTGATTGTATAATGAAGAAAAAAAAAGATTTTAAAAAAGAGAACAGTGTCTGCATGTAGATGCTGAAAGGTTTCCTTCATTCTGAGTGTGTGGTGGCAAATCCTTCATGTCTTACACAGAAACAGTGAACACATCCAGTACAGTGTTCATTTCCATACTGTATATACTTCATTGTGTGGTCCACTGAGTATCGAGCAGAACTCAACAGGTCTCCAAAATCCCAAGTCCAGATTTTGTCTTTTCTCCTGACAGCCCAGCTCCTCTCCCACATACACACAGACCCTCTGCACCTGTTGGTTTAATGCCCCCCCCCCGGACAGGTCGAGAGCCCCTGAAGTATTTTTAACAGTCTCTCTCGTCTGTCCATCTGTTCATAGTGGCCTTTTTATGTTGTTACTGTTCAGCCTGCTCGGCATGTCTCCTTTTAGCCTTGCAAGGCCAACGAAACACAGAGTACCCCCCTCCCCTCCCCTCCCCACCAAAATGCTGTCTCCTTGACCCCCTCCTCCCCCCCCTCTCCCCCTACAGCTGTGTGTGAAGGGAGCAGGTTGGGGGTGGGGGTCTGGCTCCCCAGTGGCTTGTTTAATGTCCATGTCTACGTACTCTGGCCTGGGAGAGGATGGCCTGAGCCTGGGCTTCTTGGGCCGACACCACTGGACCCTTCTCACCGTCCCCACCAAAACGGAACTGTTGAACACACACAGACATTAAGAAGTTGCTCATTATTTTTGTCATCACTATAAAATGCCCTAGAAACTGGCCTGGTTATAGAATTATATGATTATATTCTGAGCACTTACTGGCAGCATCAGCATGGTACCAGGGGGCCCTGGTAAACCATCAGCACCAGGCAGACCAGGACGACCAGGAGGACCCTGTAACACAGAGGAGACACTACCTGAGTGATAAAATCACCAGCTTATGTGGTCTAAGCTAAACCTGCCTGACGGCCCTCTTCTGTAGGTACTTGTTGTGTTTTTAAGATAATAACATTTACATCTGGCTTAAAGTTGAATAATTTTTAATAGTAGGTTTGAATGATTCCACTGATGCAGATCACTGGAAATCAGAGTAAACAGAACGACAACGTACAAACGTTTGTTTCCATGTGCTGCAAAGTTCTGGAGGTGTCTGTTTGTTAGTTTCATTAACATGTGCTCCTCCTCCTCCAGCACACACAGACCAGGCCTGTCCACCTGTAAACCACGCTGCTGTCTGCAGTCCAAAACCAACATCCTTTTCCATGAATTCTGGTTCCCTCGTTCGACCATAACTGACCTGTTCAAACTCACTCATGCCACGTGTCAGGTATAAACTCACGTCTTCCTCCCAGAGCTAGTTTGAAACTGTTTTCAGCCACAGTTAGTTCAGCTTCACCGCGTCAGGTGAAGCATGAACACTTTCCACTGACGTGTAGTATTAACGTCTTATGTTTGATCTGCTCACGGTTCTTTTCAGCAGCAGCAGCATCTGATTACATTCAGCACCAACATAACAAGCTTTGTGATTTTACATTTATTTGCAAACTATCTTAAAAATCATCTTATCAGTTGAATCACAAATACACAGATACTCAAATCATCTATTAGACCACTGGCTGTGGTGCTACATGCTATGAGATGCTATGATCGTAAACATACATAGAAGTGCATGCTATGAATTAAACTCAGGTAGCATTTCCAGGAGGTCACACTGTGTATACACACAAGTACTGCTAAAAGTACTAATATGATTCATTTGACATGCTCTTTGTACATTTACTTGACCTACTACAAGAGTGTGTAAACACACATTTTTAAAAAAAATACTGCGACTGTTTTGGGGACATAAATAACAACTCACCCTGTCACCAGGATCTCCAGCAGTGCCTGGGGGTCCCTGTAGGCCTGAGGGACCTGGAAGACCCTAAAAATACAAAGCTACGTCAGCAGACCACCAGCATGCCAGCTCATTAAATTCTGACTACAGCGGTGTATAACTGTGCTCAGGTGCAACACACTAACTGAAGTGTACTCACAGCTGGGCCAGGAGGTCCTGGTGGTCCTTCGATCAGCATGCCCTTTAAAAGACAAACACACTGTTTCACTCCACGAATGCAGGAGAACTACTGAGTCAACAAATCTGGGGTTAGATTCTGATTCAAGTTTTTCATAAAGAGTCTTAAAAGACATAAAGGTGTAAATCCACAGTTCAGGAGCTGAGTCATTTTAATATGGATCCTTTGCACAATATCATTAAAGCGAGAGACAGATTAGACAGTTCAGTGTTAATATAATCTGAACTAAAACGACTCGATCATATCTCTTACAGGTTCAATCACAGCCGGCTCGCCCTTCTCTCCCTTCTGACCGAAGGCTCCTCCAACGCCAGCGACCTGCGGTTACAAAGCGAGCACAGAGGTGACACTCTTCACACAGCAGTTAGAGCTCACAGGTGAATGAACGGCAGTGATGAGCAGTGATGACAGACGTGAAAAGAATGTGTGAATGTTTGAACAGATTTCACTCAATCAGTCAATATCACATACTCAGCTGTAACTACAGCAGCTTCGTCAGAGGCAGAGAGTGAGTACAGAACAACACGAAGAGAGAGAACGGTTAGTCTCACTGAGCGAGAGTGGACCTCTACTCTGTGCTTGAAATGGAGCAGAGCTGTCATTGCATTGCTGTTGTGCAGTGTGGCTAAAGGTGACAAAGTAAAACACAACTTAACAACAACAGGTTATTTGTGTCATGCAAACCCCACAAAACGATGCGACTAGATTAGATAGATAGACTTATGAAGAGGGAGAGAGAGAGGGAAAGAGAGAATAAGAGACATGGCAACGTAGATGATCAGATTTAAATAAACAGCTGAACACACCTGTGGTTTCATTAGTGGCAGTGAATTAGTTCATCTGTGTCTGTGTGTGTTTATGTGTGTTTGGTAGTGGAGGTGGGGTGAGGTGGGGTGAGGTGGGTGAGGTGGGTGAGATGGGAAGGATCAGGGGAGCTTTCTCTGTGAGTGTGTGGGGGGTGGTGTGTGTGTAGAGGGGTAATAAAATTTAACAATACCCTACAGCACACAGACACACACAAACAACACAAAATGGTGTCTGAAGATGTTTCTGAGACACAAAGTGGACAAACGTCCAGTATCTATACTGACCAGGGGACAAACCGTGACAAGTTTGGACAAAGGGAGCCAAAGGAAGGAATTACAAGTGTGAGTGTGTGTGTGTGTATGTATGTGTGTGTGTGTGTGTGTGTGCTGTGCAGACAGCTGCCTATGAGTTATGGGATAACTGGAGGGAGGGATATGTCTCAGACAGGCCGCTTGTTAAAATGGCTGAAAGATGAGTGGGTGGAGAGGGGGCGGGACATTTGGGCGGGGTGCAGGTTGGACTGAGATACACTGACTGAAGGGTGTGTGTGTGTGTGTGTGTGTGTGTGTGTGTGTGTGTGTGTGTGTGTGTGTGTGTGTGATAATGTGTGATCACACACTGATCAGTTCCACCCTCTCTAACAAAACACAGACACATGCACTGTCCCTGTCACAGCTGTCAATCATTAAATCACCAATCACACACAGTGACTCCACACAGGTCAATGACACATTTCCCATGCCAAGCAACCAACTAGGAAGGCGTGCACCGGAAGACAGAGTGAGTCCCTAACGTGGGCCTTTCATGCACACACCCCTCAGTGGGCGGGTCGGGGTGTGATACTTACGGTGCTCTCAGACACGTCGGTTTCCGCAGCAACCCCAGGCCCCACCTCATCATCGTAGCCCGTCGAGGGTTTGGGAGGGGCCGTGCCATACTCATCATATGCCCCGTAATCATACAACCTGTTCTCAACCTCGCTCAAGTCATACTCCTTTAGGTCATATTCCTTAAAGTCATATGTTTCTGCACCAGTGTCCAGGTTGTCCACCGTCTCTGGGACAGTGGTGGGCTCCGGAGCCATGGGAGCGGCCTCGGTGACATAAGCACCGACAGCATCCTCCTCCACAGCCTTTCAGGTGTTATCCAAGCAAAGAAGGGGGAAGTAACAATGAGCAACAAAGGAAAGAAGGATGTTAGTCCAGCACTTTAATTTCAGATGTTATTAAAGCAGCTGCAAATGAATTCAGCAGTAAAAAATGTAAAAAGCAACCGTAACACGTTATTTATTCCAGGTACAATGATCTTCTCAGAGGGATGAGGTGAATGGCCTGGTAGTGTTGTGTGACCGTAATTTGAGTTTTTGAATTGAACAGCTATTTATCAGTCTGAGAACATTAAAATCGAATCACTGAATCACGTTACTGATTATGTACTGGTTAAGGATCTGCATGAACAGTCCTACAGAAACCTACAGCACAAGTACACAGAGAGGAAATAAGACAAAGGAATAAATAAAGTGTTACTGTAATCACTGACTGACCATCAAAGCTTGTTATTCATACGTCACGACAGCCTTCTGTATACATGGCTGACACAGATAAAGAAAAGGCTGAAGCACGTCTGACATGACACCAGAAGAAATGTACGTGAACATCAAACCAATCATCAGGCTGTAGGAGCTGTGCAGATATACAGAGTTTATCAAGATACATTCCAATAAAATTTAAAACTGTTGGTCAGGTGAGTTTTCCTGATACACTCTGTACACTCTGCACAGGTACTACAACCACGATCCTTCATTCCAAACTGTGATCACTTCAGTTTCAGAGGAAAGCAAAATGGATGCAATTAGACAGTTATTATTGGCAGCACCAAATCTCACCAAATTCTATATTGAAAATTGCCAGTATAATCACATCCACACTGTCAAACACTGCAGGAGATAATACACGTTCACAGCTGGCTGTGAGGAGGTTTTTAGCCTTGTTGATCATAGTTCTTTCAGAGATAATCAGCAGAACTAGTGATCAAAACCAAGCTCGTGATGTGATGGACAACAGATCATCTCCAGTATCACTGACTGTCAGTGGCCTTGGTGAGAGAGGCTCTGCCATCATCAGCTTCTTCAGTCCTGAATGAGGCTGCAGCTCTTGTCAACTCTCCTCCCTCTGTGTGGGTAATAAACTCCGACAGGCCAGACTCAGCCTGACTGAGGCAAACAGCTCTGGCTCTACAACATGTTTTTGGCTCTTGGTAAAGAAGCACATGTTACTTCAGTAAAGGCCTGAGTGGTTTCTATTAGTTGGAGGGCCACAGTGAATGTCAGATGTTTCCAGAACAAGCCGTTCTGATCCATCTACATAGATTTTCATCTGTAAAGTAACAATCAAAAACTAATGTGCCACACACAGAAAAAAAAAACAAAATCTGCAGCCTCAGCCAAGTTTGAACATCAGCATGAAGCTACAAATGTCCACGGCATTGTTTTCTAAGCACATGGTGTATGCAGTGGAGGAAGAGGGTCGTAGCTTTCACACATTTAAAAAACTCCCCCTGTCCACACCAAATTCCCAGTCAGCCAAAAGACACATCTATTCCCGTGAACAGTTGTGTCTTTATCATTTCATACCAGATGCGTCCTTTGGTAAACTCCTCCTTGCTCACATTTCCCAAAACACCTAACACTGGTTTTTAAAAGCAGATGAGAATGAAGATGAAAATTACCTCATAGGGTCCACTCGTGGCAAAGGGGGACTGAGTTTGAGAACCATCTACAGTTCCGTAGTCAATGTCTGTATTGTAATCTCCTTCTACATTGTTTAGCTGAGTCACGTTGAAAAAAGGAAAGAAGAAGAAAGCGAGGGTTAACACACAGGCTCAAACTGAGGTTATTTGCTGAGGGGTCCTCTCAGGCTGGCTACAGACTGTGCTACTTCTACACAAAGGAAGTTAAGGAGCTCTAAGTCCGACATCAGAGATTTTCCCTTCAGGATTCAGGGCAGGAAGATCTTGATGGGATTTGGTCTTTTCTTATCATGGAAGTTTACCCTAAAATTGCCTCTGGGTCGTGCCGGCGCTGTGGCCTGGTAGCCAGGCATCTGTCGTTTCTTCTTAGATGCAAACTTTTTAGCTGGTGACTTTTTGGCAGCCAAGAACTTTAAGGGCTTGGCCTTAGTTTTACTGAAGGACTTTCTGGTCCTCTTCTTTTTCATGGAGACACTACGTTTCTTTCTCTGGAAGAGCTTGCAGCGACAAAGAACACCAAGACAAACATGGAACATTCAAAAGTGGAAACGATTTAAAGGCACAATCTGCGACTTTTGCACAAAGTCTTTACCATCTCAACTGTCAGAGCTCCACTTTCCAGTAGCAGCCCTGGCACAGTAGTTGGTCTGCATGGTGTCCTTTCACATGGTCACCATGTACACCAACTACAAGGGCTGCAATTGGAATGCCGGCCAGGTGAACACCACCTTCAGATCACATGACAGTTGGGTGGAGTGGGTGTTGTACAACAATCGAGGACTGAGCCTTTCATGTGACATTTACACGAATCAATCTGGGACTGATGCAAAAACAAGACACCAACGATTTGCCTTTCAGCAACACTTTAGAGATAAAATAGAATAAAATAGATTTCTTTTGCTGCATTTTCCAAAATATAAAGTATAACATTGCTGATGTCTCATAATGTACACAAAGCTTTTAAAGACATGCTGAAATGCAAAAACACACTCAAAGCAGCAGATGGCATTCCCAGTGTGAGAAGGCAGCGGCCTTACAGAACAGACACAAGGACGACAGACGCACTGAGTATGTTTACATGCACACTCAAAGTCTGTCTTACTGTGAGGTCGTTCTAAGACACAGCACACTGTGTTATTCAGTCCTTCAAACCTTTGGCTGCTTCTTTGAAACATAAAGCCGATCACTCTCAGCTCTGGGAGCATTGGTGTGCACATAAACATAACACTGAGACACAGACAACACACAGGACGAACCGAGGGACGGGACGGATGACTGACAAAGAGACGCATTACAGGAAACATCTTGTTTTCTTTTCCTTTTTTCATTTACCTGTGGTTCAGAATACTCATCGGTCGGAACGATGTCTGTGGTTCCCTCAGGGTAATCATAGAACTGAGAGTAATCTAAATCATCAGTAGTGTACTAGAGAGGTTCAGACAGAGAGACAGAGACAGAGACAGAGACAGAGAGAGAGAGAGAGAGTGGGATGAAGAACGGTCTCGGTGTTAGCATTAGCATGAAGGATGCAGAGTGCTCTTTCAGCAGAAGATGATACATACACACAGTACCCATCATCCTGAGCAGGCTGCATGTTCAAACAGTTAAAGTCTAATGCTATAATGTACTATCATGTATAATTTATAACATTAATATATTAAGGTTCACTGATAATGAAAATGTAAAAAAATCACCATTATCATCAAATAATCCAAACCAAGTGCAGCTAAATGAGATAATGGTCTTCACATGGTGAACACACGAGTAAACAAAGGCTGAACGGAGCCATGTGGGTCTTTGCCTACAAACATGTGAGCAGATGGGATGTTTAAAAGCTCATAAAACAAAGGAAAACAACAGGGAAACCTCAAAGACAAAGTTACCAGCTGCATTTCAGGGATATCGTCATGGAACGTTCTCACTTCAAGCATGTAAATTATACACTTCAGGATCTACGTCCAACCAGATTAAAGCTTTCTCATTTAAAGATCCTTTTAGTGATGTGGTTCTCTACCACTTCCTTAACAGAGAGGCACAAATAAAACTATAGAAAATAATAATAATAATAATAATAATAATAATAATAATAATAATAATAACAGATAAAGTACACAGGGAAACTGTGACTTCTGTCAGTGAAGTCTGAACATGATACCATGCTTAACTGATTAAACTGACAGATTATAGTATCTGGCTGCACGTGTGTCCCAATTATCAAATTAATTCAGTTAAACTGGCACTGTTAGAGAGGAACTACCTCACAGCTGGTCAGTGTCCATGACTGTTTTCCCGTCATAATCATGCAGATGATTTATGAGTAAATATAAAAGATGCTAGCACTTAGCTCTAATGCAGACGTGTTTAAAAAGTGAGTGATATGAGTGATAGAATCTATAAACTAAAACTAAGAAATGCACATACTCCTCTGTGTCCTTGGCTGCTGCTTGCACAAAAACAAGAACTGTGAGTGAGCAGCTGGTGTTAATAGACTTTTGCATCCTTATGTTTTAAAAAGACATTTCAGGGACAGAGAAGAGATTAGAAAGACAGAATAGGAAGAGCTACCAGCTCCTTTCAGTGACTTCAAATTCACATCTTACACTGTCATGTGTCACACACACCTCAGTCAGTGCTAATCAGATTCCTACGATCCGTAACTCAAACTGTCTCCATGGTGATACTGCTCACAGCTGCTGTGCTGCTCTCTGTGTACATCTGGCCACACCTCCACTCCAGGCATTTTGCCTGTACCTACCTACCTGATGGGAGACACCTGCCATGACATCAGTGGGGTGTGGCCAGATGTGGACCATGTATTGAGTGTATTTACCCTTTAACCCACAATACACAGCACTGGTACAACACACAGTATCTCACCCAGGATATGAAAAAGTTAAATTACAGCTTATGCTTTCCTGTTCCTATAACACTGAATAAGGAGGATATTATAATTAGATCAATGAATGAATTCATTCTTTCATTATTCTCCAGGGATCTGTTAGAACACGTACAGGTGAACGAGCATCGTACAATGTGTGAACCAGACACAAACGTCGCTTAAATCTGGAGCAAACTTCACAGGCTCTAATAACTCACCAACTGAAATAACATATCTGTTTTAATAATTTAAAACCCTTTAAATCTCTACCCCCCCACCCTCCCTGGCTGGCTGACCTCTTCCTGTGGCTCCTGGGCCTGCAGGGAATCACCGTGGGGAGTGTCACAGTCTGGGCTGTAATGTTCACAGTAGTCATATGCTGCTTTGGGATCAGCCACAATCAGAAGTTGCTGGATGTCGCCCTGCAGAGAAGAGAAGCAGAAACATGTCAGTTCACCAACTTCAGGCAGAGGCTGATTTAATCTTCAGCACTTTGAATCCAGATTATTCACACTCATGTAACTCTGACTGACAGCTCCATGAGCTGCTCAGGGTCGATGAACAAACATCATTAGACAGGACCAGGCTACACAGAAGCACTGACAGGAGGGTCATGTCTCATCTTGCTCACACACTCACGTGTGTGGTAAAGTGGCATAAATGTAAATCTTAAATTACAGATGCGATCTCTTGGACCCATACACGTACACAGTCTGGGAGACTAAATTCCCCCCTTGCATGATTAAACAGCTTGGCACACACCCCACTGAGTCCACACTCACATGGAGCAGGGAGGAAAATTATTATTATCAACGCAGAGGTTTAACTCGGAAACGGAAATCAAATAAACGTGTATCATCAAGACACAAGCAACACCTGCCACAGCCATGTGTGCTACAGTAAACCAGTTCAGTCTGTTAACAACTGGAAGGATAAGTTAATCAGCTTATATCTGTCATCACAGATCGATCATGTCAGTATGAATTTGGACTGAAATGCATGAAGAAACTGTAGCACATTAAAGACCTGAGAGGACCTGCGTTTATGTTTTCATAGTCATCATTTAATTGTAATGTAATTTACTCTGCAGTATTCACTGCCATTACATTCACATTTGTCACATTAATTCTTACGTTGAGTTCAACTATAAAATATAAAATATAATCTGGTGAATCCCTGGCAAAAATGTTATGTAAGAAAAAACCCTTTACACAAAATCGTTACTGGCCACAGAATCATTCAAGCGCTGAATCAAACCAATTGTGAACAGCTTTTAATTTGAAGGCTTAGCCCACAAGACCACATGGTTACTGATGGTGTCTGGTGCAATTAGTGTCAAAGGGGATTGTGCTAAAATTAAGCCATCTCTAAAAATGTCACATGGAGGAAAAAAAGGAAATATATTGAGCAAAAACCAACAATGCATAACGTCTTTGTCTGAAAACCATGAACACAGCACACAGGAAGGAGAATAACCTTCGAAGTCTCAGACACTCAGACCACAGCGTTCTCTCTCTGGTCAGGATAGGACACCACGGTGCTTGACACCATTCCAGCTCTGTCTCGCCTTGTTATCAGTCCCACAGCCAAAGCACACAGCTCACTGCACGACAGCGAACACACTGGAGAAAGCATCTGGATTTTTCTTTAGAGTCTGTAAATGCATGAACCAAGTTCCTGCAGACCGGTTTCTAAACCATTATATACTGCATATATACTGCAAAGACAGCTGAAGGGGTTCTTGTGAGGTGGGTGAGGATGTTTGGCAGGTGAGCACACAGCCATGCCTGAGCCAGAGGCAAAATCCTGATGCACTTGTATCAGCAGGGACCCTATAGACTGACGAGCAGAAGAGAAGGCTGGCAGTGAAACATGAGACAAAGGAAGCAGGCTGCACTCGTCAAGACAGTGTGTGTGTGTGTGTGTGTGTGTGTGTGTGTGTGTGTGTGTGTGTGTGTGTGTGTGTGTGTGTGTGTGT
>JBBMJY010000013.1:18058671-18102863 GCA_037833715.1 Toxotes lorentzi
GTGTGTGTGTGTGTGTGTGTGTGTGTGTGTGTGTGTGTGTGTGTGTGTGTGTGTGTGTGTGTGTGTGTGTTCATACTCTGTTTAAAAACTAGATCTATGGATCCGTAACATGCACCTTAATATAAACATCCATGTGCTAAGGCTTGTCCCATGGGCAAACAAGCAGCACTCCCTTCTCTGTGTAACATCCATCAACATCTGGCAGCACAGCCTCAGATGGACAGGACTCCTCCCTCTGTGCCTCCAGGTGGATGGAATTCAAGAAAACTTGATTTCTCTGACTGGCTGAATGCATTTCTAACAAAAATACCAAACACAGAGCATCTGCACACTGAGTTCAAACTCAGTCTGACTCAGTCCTGAGCTTGAACGTATCTGATCTCTTATCTTACTGTCATGCCTCATTCCAACCTCCCGATTTGGTCGGGCAGTCACAGCACCTGCTCGTACCAAGTTATTATACTGCAGGTATGACATTTTCATTAGCTACAGTCATGGATACTGCAGTGTGGCATGACACCATCTCACTCCCGCTGCCCGGAAGTTTCCCAACAACTGAGCTGCAGGTAATAACTGTTAATGTCTGAAATACATTAAATGTCTTACAGCAAGTGAGAAGTTTCCCGTTGAATCGCTGAAATGCACAACACCTCTGCACTTTGGTGGATAAATCCCAAATAAAAAAGGACCATATGAGGATTTGCCATACTGACCATGAAAAGACAAAACTGACCTGTAAAACAGGGGACAGCACTAAACCTAGGTGTCAGGTCAGGTCAGGCCTCAGCTGAGGTGTGTGTGTCTGTGTGTTTGTGAAGGCTTGACAGAGAAAGAGAGATCAAGCCTTGCCCTGACTGAAGCTGACATGTATTACCTCATGTGTCACCCTAAGACCAACACTGAATGCTTGAACCCTGCCTAGAGTCAGCTCTAATTAGTCCGTGTCTGAGAGCCACCCGTCTACACACAAACAGGCTGTGGAGACACGGTGTTCGACCCCAGATCAGACCAGCACAAGCAGCAAACATCATGTGAGCAACATGACAGAGACACTCAGTCTGCCTCCTAATGCATAAACACAAACAAGGCTTTAAAAGACAAACAAAAACTTTGAAGAACATTTCAGTGACATGCATGAACAGTATTTATCATCTGTATCTGCTCAGATTCATAGTTCCTGCAGAAAACACAATTACAACAGTCACCAAACGAAGAAGAGCTGATTCACAAGCACAAGACGAGGCCGGTGAGAAACTGGTGTCAACGCAGGAAGGGAGCACCATGAAGCATCCAGAGACAAACAGACGGACAGACAGACGGACAGACAGACACACAGACAGACAGACAGACAGACAGACAGACAGACAGACAGACAGACAGACAGACAGACAGACAGACAGGCTTTAGAGAAACCAGCTGGGATGGTAAAAGATGTTTTGTGCTGGGAAACACCTGGGGAGAGTTATGCTGAGGCTGTGGGCCTGTCTTCCATTGTGGACTGCTGAGATAAAAGCCTCTGGCAACTTGGAGCAAATTCAGAGCTCCAAAATATGCCCCTCCTGCCTACAGCACAGAAACAGGCCCACAAGGCCGTGTGTTAATGACTGCGGTGTCAGAGGTCAACGAGAAGAGAGAGGCTGACAAAGAGAAGCTGGGTCAAGATCAACAGCTGAGACTTTAGAAGCATTTACTGTTCTATACCTGCTGTATACACTGTTTTGTTATCCATTCGTGGTCGTGTTCTCCTTCAGTGGAACTCAAATCAAGTGTTAAATGAATCATTAACATTAACATGAAAGTGCATGATAATTCTTAACGCAGGAGGAAAGTGATAATGTGGAAAAAAAACAAGTCGAATAACAAAATAAAAGTCTAAGATAGAAAAGCATGTGATGGTTTGATCTTAAACTACACTGTTCTCCGTCTCTGACTCCAGCTCTGACTGAGCTGCCATGACTCTGTGAGAAATGAGAACTGGATCATTACAGAATGTGTTGACACTACTGACGGTGTTCGTGTTTTGAATGTTTAGCTTTGCTCTTATGTCGTTTCTCTACATGTTGTAATTACAGAGCGAGTGAACAGCATCATGAAACAAATCAAACATCACCATGGGTCCTCTGACATACCTTTGCCCGGGGAAACATACCTTTCCTCCAACCATAGCTAACTGTAATTAGACAGCCCCACACAACAATTAGCCACTCCCGTCTATACAGTACAATGGCCCCGAACAGAGCAGGAGTAAAAAAAAGGCAGAATGGTCCTGAAACCCAGACCTCTGGAGGATGAAATTACATTACAATAAAAGGCTGAGTCAAGTTATAGGTGCAACGCCAAAATTAAAATAAAAACTAAAGGTGAAGACCACTGCTCCATCTGGACCTTCAGCCGAGACAAACTCAGCACTGATCACTGTCTGCTGCTCAGGAGCAGGGGGAACAGGCAGGTATGAATATGTGTGCTGGATTCAGACAGGTAATGTCAGCCAGGCATGAATAGGCAGTCTCATGGCTTTGACACGGTAGGGGGGCCTCAAGATGGGGAGGCTGTAGAGGGAGGGGGAGGTGGTGAGCAGAGGAGAATATGCGGGGAGGGGAGGAGATGAGGAAATGAGGAAGGCCTGACGGGGCAATGAAAGACTCCCATTCATCTAAACCAGATCCCTCTGCGGCGGAGGTCGCCTCCAACCCGGGGCAGGTATGGCATGAATAGACGTTTATGAAAAATGCAGGTCAGCTCATGAAAATGAATGTGAGAGTTTGAATAACACAGCAAATGGTTGTAATGTTTTATGATCATTAAATTAATGATTAAATCTACCCCTGGAAATCAGAACACACCCATCACAGTGGCTTTAAATAATAATAATTCATGGCTAAGACAAAATGGCACCACAAACAATATCTAATAACTATTATTCTAATGACTCATGAAAATAACAAGAGGAGTCTGACAGAGACTCTGCTGACTTTACAGACACAATGATTTTCTCATTCTAACCACTGGCCTGAATGCACAAGGCCGAGGTATTTCCTTCCCCTGTATATCCCAGCATGCATCGGTCCCTGTGGATCTCTGAGGAGAGCAGGGACAGAGAACAGACAGGAGACCTGTTCCAAAAACCACACAGAGAAGACCCTGTTAGCTGACTTATGGCTCCTATTTTCAGCACTTCCACCAGCCAAACCCTGAGTGGACACACTGTTTCATACAAACGCTGGTCTCAGTGTCCTCGCGTAAATCTAATCACAACTGACAGGAGATATGAAAGCAGATCTGTTTATAAAACTTAGCAGCTAAAACACAATGGTACCCAGGCTTCCATTGTTGAGGAAGATGACAGTAATCTCGGCGATCAGCAACATCCGCACAGAAAACTGATTTTTAACAGTTAAAAATAAACAAACGTAAACGTTCAGTGACGCAAATAAACTAAAACGTCTGACTTATAAAACTGATAAAACCATCTTTGTATTTAACTTCATCAGCAATTACCTGCACAAAATAATCCAAATGACACAGAAAACAGCCTCGGACCCTCTGTCCCCATGGTGATGAAAAAAACAAAAGCAGCAGCATCAGTCATTCAAACATGGCACCAGAATAATGAGTAGTCATTCCTGCTGCCCATAAGCAAACCAACACTCTCTCACAAGCAAACACAGCCCCCATACAGCCTCTCAGTGACCTCTGATTCCCACCACGGACCGCAACTGTCACGACAATTCAGCCATTGTCTGTCATTATTTACATCCGCCTGAGCCCGAGCCAGCGTCCACCTCTGGATGAACTGTGCCTCAAAGCAGAGTTCAAACCACCAACTCAGGAGGTGGACACTGAAATCTGAAAGATGCAGATCCGTATTATTGTTATTCATCTGAGCATCAGTCTGGACTACACTGTGCTTTTATTGCTCCACATTTCGCAGAGTGAGAAATCAAACACTGAATTTCCAGATGTTTTAACGGCTACGTATAGATTTGGATGTGACAGGATTATGACCATTTTCTCCATTTCATGTTTTATTTATGTTTTATTCATTTCAACTAAAAAAAGGACAAATACAACATAACTGCACTTAACACTCGATACCAACAGCCAGACAGTAACAGCTGACAAAGCAGGGACTGAAAACAGCCACTTCAGCCACTTCACTCTCAGAGCATCAGATTTAACGTCAGAGAACGTTTCAACAAGGCCAGTTTCACTGTTGGTTCACAGTGTCTGCTGGACTCAGCTGATGTGTGTATCAGTGTGTGACGTGAGAATCAAACAAAGCTTTCACACTCGTCAGACCACAGTATCACATTTCCATGTGCATTAGTTTGGTTTCATTTTTAACTGACTGTGGGTTTGAAAACGGCCCAAGCAGCAGCACTGAACCATGTGTCTGTTTGACCTCCACATATAATCTGAGCTTTTCTCACTGTGAAAAAGGGAGAACAATAGATTGACCAAGTTCCTCATGTGATCAAGCTGAAGGTCTAAACCAAGGAAAGCTGAAAACGCGCTGTCATCAAACTACACTATAGCATCAGAGTCCAAGATGAAAGGCCTGAGATATCACGTATACGTGTGACATCTACTGCATGTGAAGGTCCTCATAAAATGAAAAGAATTGAAGACATCCAGATCTTTCCTGCTTTCTATCATCTCCACATTCCTTTTTGGCAGCATCAAAGGGGTCTGGGGCTGCCTGGACTGGACTAAAACTAAAACCCTCTAAGTCAAAGCACCTGAAGCAACATTTGGCAGAGAGAGACTGGACTCGCAGTGAGTATCAGTATTTTGAATGAAGAGATTCACAACGGTCTAAAACTAGGATACCTGCTGGTGGTTGCTCCATGCTTTCTGATCAATAAAAGGAATCTTAACTCGGTGACAGTGAACGTGTTCACACCATCCACCACTGAACACTTTACCTGGAAAACCTCCTCATCCAGGATCCTGGTGCCGAACACGGTAATGCCGTTGGTGTCGATGGAAGCTTGGTCACTCCGGAGCAGAGGCTTGATGATCTTCTTCTTACAATCTACAATGACAGTGACCGTCTTCTTCTCCACACTGATGGCCACACGATGCCACCTGGTCAGGGACACAACGAGGAGAAGTGAGCAACAGAGCGGAAGAGAGCCAGGGTCACTGAGTTCAAGAGTTACCAACTGTTTCCTTTCTTGTGCTGGAGTCATCAGAAGGACTTTACTGCCGTGGAGCGCAGAGCTGGACTGTAGCCGCTAACATTAAATAATTCTGATGATAATTACTAAAAGCAGATGATGTCATTTAGACAGAAAATCAACAGCATTAATATCATTACAGTCGGCGCCAAGCAGTTGGATTAAATGATATTTTGGAGTGTCTGGTTATGAGGACACCTGATCAGGACTTGTGATTTATGATTATCATCCTCCTTTTGTTCATGACCCCTGAAGGAGAAAGAAACTCAGGAGGCTCTGTCGTATGCTGGGACTCAACATACGACAGAGGGAAACATGAGCAACACAGCAATGAATGATATATTTCGATCGACGACACCCATAGATGTAAAGGGTTAACCGGGGTCACACGTGAGTCTGACACCTCCCTCGCCTCTGGACCAGTTGCCACTGCACTTAAGGACTATTGCATACCAGGCAGCAGTGGACCACATTCTTGCCCCCACACTTTGGCCCTGTTTAACACGGGATTACACTCATTAAACTCCAAACTTAATCCTCCTTCTGGGTTACTCGGCATGACAGACATGGTGAACATTGTGGAAAGTGTGTGTCAGGATCCAGGAAGGCCTGCCCTGCCAGAGCAGGAGACACACAGTCAAAACATTGTTCTGAGGTGGAAGATGAGACCTGGCACTGCAGTAGCTCAGGATGGCAGAATGAGAAGTGTGTACCACAGGGTCAGAGACATATCTGATACCACATTAATTTCACTGTTTGGTAAATGCTGTTATCAGAGGAGGAAAAATGCCCAATAGCCTTAAACACAGCTCGATCATAGAGACATTCCAGGGCAGGTGAAGCTTAAAGGAAAATAAGCATGCAACACTCTCTGGGCTTAGCGGTACAGCAGGAAGGATTACGTGTCATTTTATATGGCAGGAAAGAAAATGCTGACTTCAACAGGTTTAAAGAATATCTCAAATTCTTGAAGTGCTTCATGATCAGGAGAAGAGGAGCAACACTGTGTCTGAGCAGAAAGACGCTGATCTCTTTCAAAAACCTATTTAAAGAGCTTATTTAACATAAGACCAACAGTAGACACTGTACCAGCTCACAGAAATCCTCTCACTCCCTTTAAAGAAAAGGATAATGCTCTTTTTCACCTCATCAATGTCGTCATTGTGCCTCTCTTTTCAAGCTTAGCGTTTGCTTCTTGGTAACAATGAACGCATCCACAGGGATCGCAGACCATACGAAGCCTGAGCCGTAGTCACTGAAGATTTAGACCAGGCCTGGAGCTGGAATGCATCCTGACCAAGAACTGTTAAAAATCCTCTACAGAGAACATTGCCCCTTGCAGAGTGGGTCACAGAAACTACACACTGGACAAAACAGCAAACAAGACTAACACAAAGCTGCCTGGGACTGTTAACACTTTCTCTTTGTTGCAACCTGCACATAAAGCAGAGTTATTGCTGACATGAGATTTCTGAAGGATTTACCAAGCTTCCTCCCGTCATGATAACTGTGTATGCACTAGATCTCATCTGAAGCCCATTGTGACCGGGTTATGACTTCCTTTAAAAGTTCAAAAAAACAAACTATCCTCTCATAGCATGTTCAGCAGGAAAAAAACTGGGAAACACTATAAAATACTGTTTCAAATGATGCCTTTTCCCAGCAGCCCATCTGTTTATTTATTCCCCTCTGCCCCTGCACACGGGCTCATGTCAGCTAAGCCGAAGCTCTGAGCGAGAATTCTGGGATTTCTGAACCTGGGAGCAGATAATAAGGTTTATGCTAAAAGGTTAGGAGCGCTGTTTCTGGTTGGGTGAGGTAATCCAAGGGGTAAAAAGGAAGTTTAGGACTGCCCCTTTCCCCTCCTTCCTTTCCCCCTCTCTAAAATAACAGAGGCAGTGAGTTCATGGATGAGGTCAGGTTGCCCATAGCAGTCCCTGCTGTGCCCCAATAATCCAGTGTCTCCCCGTCTCTGACCTGTCTCTGTGCCCACAGACCCCTGAGGAGATGGATAATCCGGTGATGAGCACCTGTGGTGCAACAATGGGAAGATCTGGGTTGTTTTCTTGGTTTTATCAAGAACAAGTCAGTGGAAATCAGAAAATGTCGGACTGTTTGAATGTTTTAGCTGATGTGGTGATTTAATTAGAGTTAGGATGATCAAAATGCCACTGAAACCACTCCACCACTCACACTCAGGGGAAACAACCAAAGACTGATCCATCAAATCACAAAATTTACAGTATCATTCAAGTCAGAGGACGATTAGACTGCATCAGCTGCAAGAACTGACAGTGCAGTGTGAAGTAAATGCTGGAGTCACTAAGAGCTAACTGGCGCAGCCTGGATGACGTGGTCAGACCCTCAGTCACTCCCCTCACTGGATGCTACAATACCTTTTCCTTCTGAATCAGCTTCTGCCCTGAGTCTGAGGGTGTGTGTGTGTGTGTGTGTGTGTGTGTGTGTGTGTGTGAGTACATGGGTGCCTGTCTGAGATCTGACGTACTTTCCATCAGCAAGGTTGAGAGTAGTGAACAGGGGGTAGTCCTCTGGTCCTGGTTTACCAGTCTGATCCTCATATAGGAAGACAGGGGAGCGTCCCACCTCCAGGCCCAGCTGCTGGACTCCCTGCTCATTGTAAATGGACAGCAAGAAAGACTGGAGGCCGGACTTGGGGCGCACTGTGGTCAGGATGGAGAAGTCCTCAGGAAAAACACCTCCTGTAGAGACAAAAGAGGAAGAGTGGAAAAGACAGGTGGATGGGTTAGAATTACTGAGGCAGAGGACTCCCCCCTTCATGACTCACTACTGTACTGTTATATAATATTTTGGTTAAGACCTGTTCACTTTAAGGAAACTAGGCCAGCACTGAGCAGCATCACCGACATTATGAGTCTGGCTTGGAGCTAAAGAAGTCAGTTACATGAAGAGCTTATGTTCCCTGTGATTTTTGTCTGGAAGGTTTTGTAGAAACCAAAAAACTTTTATTTCACAATAACAATGCAAACAGTCACTGACAGTGCAGAGAGGAAACAAAGAGACACCGTAGAAACACACTAAAAACACAGGATGATTGAAGGAGGATAAAGGCTGAGAGATTTGTCTTACCAGGGAATAACTGCGTGGTGGGGGCACTGATCTGGACCTGCTTGGCAACCCTGTAAGCTGAGTCCGGCTTTGATGCTCTTCGGTTTGTGCAAAATCCTGATGTTTTGGTCACTCCTTCAGGGTAATTTTGAAATTCTAATACTTTAAGGACATCCACTGGTTCTTCTGTTCAGGGAGCAAATAAAACATCCGTTTAGTGAAAGTATTGACTTTTGTGGACAACATTTGTTTAAAGATGCTTGGTTCATCACCATGATCAGCACATGCATGATGGATGACAGCAGTCAGCATTAAATACATCCTGTATCAAAGAATTTCATCTGTCTTCGTCCTGGTAAACAAACACAGGGCAGTGACAGAGCCGATTCATATCATATTCATTAATCGATACTGCATTAATAAGAAACACTCTGTGTGGCCCAACGTGGAGGCTCCTTTCAGTAAATGATCCCACTGAACAGGGAAAATGAACCCAGGGACACATCATGACCATCCCACAGCAGCACTGATGGCTGTTTACCTGTGTTTACCTGGTACTGTAAACCCTGTGTATGATTAACTTATCTCTCACAGCAGGTCACTGTATCAACATTAAATTACTTTTTACACAACAATTTACCCAAACTGAGCAACTCGTGTGTGTAGTGAAGTCAGGACATGCTGCCCTGCTGTGGCTCCACAGCCTCATCTCACAGGAACAGGATCTAACAGGAAGTGTCTCCGTCAGGTCCGACCCGAGAGCATAAAGAACAATGTGCCAACACAGATCTACCTGGACAGGTTTACCTTGATAAGGCTCACCAGAGCCTCTCTGGGTTTTCCCTTCTCTTCAATCTGATGCACTTTACATAAAGGGGCCAGTGTGGCCTGGTGGTGTCCGTACAGACCCATGGGAAAGCTCTCAGTATAAAACAGTGTACTGACCCTCTGTTACCTGGGACATTTTTACTATGCAAGTGATTTTGGTGTCACATATTAAAATAAAAACAGGTGCTCACTTCACTCCACAGAGCGTATCAATATCTGACTGATTCAGGCAACATAATGGCAGAGTGTTAAATGTCACTAATCTGTTTTTGTAGAGTAAATAAGCAGCGAGCCTCCTCTGACGGCTCGACAGCCACGTAGAGGTCAAATCACTCTGAAGGTGTCTGTGACTTTTTGATATAAGGGGATATTAAAAAATGTCTGATGTTGCTCTAAACACTCTCTGGTCAACATTCCAGCTGTGGCATGGAAAAGAGTTTTCTGCTCAGAAAAGCATCTGGTTTGGGGAAAAGTCTCTGTTTCAACATGAATCTTCTCCCGCTGAATATGAAGCTGCCGCGAGCGCTGCTCACACAAACGGGTTGTACAGGATCGCCAGATACTCAGCGAGAAAGCCCAAGAAAGCAAATGACGATCGAGCTCTGTTAGAATAAGTGAGCGTCCTCAGTGTCAACCCATCATCCAGCTACTTCCCATTTCAACACAGGACACAGAGGAAACAAAGATACAGCAACTTGGCCTTTTTTGTATCACGTAAGGATGAACCAGCTACTTACTTTGGAGAGTGAACTAAGGAGCTCATTGTGAGACCCTGCAGAGCTGCTTTCAGTTCAAACTCTGGGACTCATATGTTCCAGATGTGGCAATTTGGCCAGGCTACGACCCTCGCACAGAGGTGCTGAGAAAACGTCAATACTGGCCAATTCATTAAGGTGGTCAAATGAGTGTGCACAGGTTTTAAAAGAGTGCATGTGATGAGCTGGTGTGAGTTTGCCCTCAGGGCTAAGCAAACAGGCAACACGGCTACCAGCAGAACTCAGGTGGCATGGAAGGATGGAGGAGAGAGAGTTCTAACCAAGAGACCGCCTCTACTGCTCAGGTACTGGATCATCCAAATATCATTATGCAAATTGCAGAGGCGTGCAAGGGAAGCAGGAGCAGAACGACACATTACCATAAGACAGAAATGAACTAATTTGATATCACCTCCGTCATGTTCACGAGTGATGTAACCGCTGTGTTCCTACAGATAACACTGCTGTAGGGACAGAGGCCAAAAAGTCTCTCAGCTCATCCTTCATCACGCCGTCCGTAAGACGTGAGCGCTCTGATATCATAAACCTCCTCCTGCTGCGTCATCCTGAGCCTTTACATCTTTACACAGAGGTGAAATTGGCTGGTAAACGGAGGAGGACCTTTTCACCTGCAGCTCCCTGAGACTCTAATAATATCTTCAGCCAGAATGTCTCTCCCTCTATATATCCCCCCTCTCTCCCTCTCTCCCTCTCTCCCTCCTTTAACTTCCACCATGCTGCCGGCTAAAACAAGACGGCTTTATACTGGTGTCATTCCAAGGAAACTTCACTGAGACCTACCCAGTTTTTCAAAGCATTTCCCCCGTGCTCCCCCACCCCTACCACCCTGTATTTACTCTCATTACTATCTCTCCATATGAATTTCATAGCATGTTACCATACACTGTTTAAAACCTTTTTCTAAATCCAAACAGGTTGTGTCTCTTGAAAGACACTGTGTGTCCACGTTTCAGAATTTGAGTTTGAATTTGCAGTTTTAGCATAATTTCGGTCTCACACACGTTGTGGTTTAGTGTAGAGGAAGAGAAGCTTTTATCAAATGATTCTAAATATGTGACAGCTTCAGCAGGACAAAGGTCCAGCAAGGAGCTGATTCGCTTATGTGCCTGGTTGAGCACATTAGGCAGAGGACTCTGAAAATGCTAGCTTTGTCTGCTGGAATGCACCTCTGAGCCTGCGCCTCAGGGGCTGAGAAAACGTGTCTGTACACTGCTAGATGGAGAGGGCACCCTGCAGAAACAGCTTCGACTGCCATAAAGAGCTCAGAGGAAAGCGACTGGAACACAGAGCCTGCAGCACAGGGCAGATTCAGAAAACAGGCAGGAGCTGATGAGTTTGGAACACTGGTCCAGAAATGAATCCAGAAACAAAGCACTGGATAAATGAATAAAAAGTGACCTAAACTGATCTGAATATAAGCTGCAGCTGCACTAAAGTTTATTTTACCCCAACGTTAGTGATTTCTTGCTTTAACTTCACTAATTATTTGGTTAAAAAGTTGGAACATCTAACTACACATGCATATAAAACCTTTTCAAAACCCACAACATAAACTGTGATGCTCATAAAGGTTATACGGATCTTACTCAAAGAAACCTGCAAACACTGTCACTGTGGAGATACAAGATGTTTCCTAAATCTCTGCCTGTATCTGTGAGCAACAGTAAATCCTTCCAGGTTTGTCTATAGATAAGATGTGAGGCCTGTGTAATCCTGAACCCTGTGACTTGTGGCCTTTATGGCTGCAGGCTAGGCCCATACGCAGGCCTGCTCTTTGAAGGCTCTGAAATCATAGGGAAGTGCAACAAGGACCATCATCAAATAACTGCTCAGTACTTAGAGGGGAAGTATTCCCACCGCTCACACAACACAGCGCTGTCCTGCAGTTGACCAAACATCTAAGTGCAAACTTGAAGGGAAGAGCTGGGCACTGAGGGGGAGGGGAGGGGGCTTTTGGACTTCGGTGTGGACCAGGGCACTGTGGAGATAGGGTGAACCTGCCTGACCACTCAGTCCCCTGTAGACACTGCGCTCTGCACTCACAGCATTCAGATCCACTGAGGCCTGTGAACAAATGTACTTCACATTTTTATTATCTGAATCAAGCTGGAGGACGACAGAACATCCTCATGTCTCCAAAAACTGCTGCTCAGCACCTTCAATTACCCAAAAACCTACGGACAGTCTGTCCTCGTCTTCAGGTGAAGGATCACACTCACTGCACTCATTCTTCCTGCCACCGACAACCTACTGACAATATATAGCTCCCAACTCATTTCCCTTCGGCCTGACATGACAAACCAGTGTCCAGTGTCATCGGGCTGAAGAAATCCACCCTGCTAACCGTGTCCACATCCACCCAGCGGACCACGGTTCAGACAAAGAGCTGAATGCTGAAAAGCGGGGGACGCGGCTCTGTTGTCCTGGTCTCTGTGAGCACATACCAGCGGCTCAGGATGAATTTAATTAGGCGAAGTGTTTCGTCTTCGGGGCGGACGCTTCCATTCATGCGTAAAAGTAGCCCGCGGTAAACGGAGTGTTAATGAATTTAGCGTTTTGGCCAACAAAATATGTGCCCCTCAAGAAATTCGCCCCTGAGAGCGTGTTGAGTCTGAGCTGCCTGCAGGACAGGGTTTCAGCGTCCGCTTCACTGCAGTCTGACCGGGGCTCAGCCACAGGTACCGGAGCTAAGCTCGCCCTAATGCAACTATTCTGAAAAATACACGCATATCTAACTATGAAGCTGTATCCAGGTAAACCAGTTACTCCCCCAGTCTCCATCACCAGGGACCGAGTTTCTGAGCCGGTCGCCGCTCCGTCCCCCTTCAGGCAGACAAAGTTCATGAGAGCGGTTTGGTCCCTAATATTCTTACCTGCTCTGGCATTAGCAGCCTGCAGAACCAGGGTTACAGTGATGAATGCGGTTACAGAGAAATCCATAAGCCACCTTTTCGTTTTCCACCTTGTGGACCACCTTTGCATCTCCATGGTCGGGCGCCCACAAGTGAATCAAACTTTTGGGCGACTTCAGGTGATTTTTAATGACGTCCCTTCCACAGTCCCGAGTGATGGTGGAAACTGTCCTACAAAAAAGCCATAAGTGAGGAGTTTTAGCCTCTTCTCTCAGCCACAACGAGGCCCCCGAACCTCCTTCCCAGCGCCCAGCCTTCACAGTGAAGGTAGTCGGGCTTTAACCACGACGCACTGAGTGCAGTCGGTAGACTTGGTGCGTCCACGGACAGGAGGGCTGGGCAAGCTCCACAAACCAGAGCCACGATTACAGGGGAATGACAAGGGAACCAGCCCCCGATTAGCAAATCACGGGGCTGGAAATTCTCCTTCGGGTCCACCCATTAGCTTTGTAATGCGCCCCCCAGTCTCCACGAGTGCGTCCGAGGAAAGAGGAGAAGAGTAGATCAGGCACAGAGCTGGTAACGACCTGGACAGGATGGACAGACAGAAAGATGCAGGGTGTTTCTGTTATAATGATCAAATCCTGTTTAGACCTCCACTGCTTCACCACATGAGTGATCCTGAGTTTCAATAAGACTCTTCACACTTTAATCAATTCATAAAAATGTATCCTCAAACCCACAGTCGCCTCTGATACAGCACAGACCAGAACAAATCAAAACCACACAAAATGACCCACAAACAAAAAGACTCACACTGCTGAGCAGTTAGTGTTAGTTAAATTAGTGCTGTGTGAGGAAATCAGTGCAGTTCAGACACTGGCTCTGCTTTAATGCAGGTGCTTGAGGATTAGTATTAATTGTCGGTCTGTCACTGTTCCAAACACTAATGCAAATGTTAGGTCGAGTTAATGGGACAGAAGCAGGAAAGAACAGATAAAGGAGAATGTGGATCTTTCAGGGAAACACAGTAAAGAAGCAGAGGGATGAGTATCAGCACAAAGCAGCCGTGTGCTGTCTCCACTGTCGCCAGCTCTGTCACCTTAAACACCTGTGGGAGACCTTGGGCAGTGCTGTCCACCTCCATCACCAACATGCCAGCTGAGGGAGTATCTTCTTCTGCACCATGTCCTGGTTCACTGAAACTGCTCTGGAGACTCGTGCTCACCAATCTACACTGCACTTCATCCATCAATTAAACATGTATAAAATATGTATGTCCTATTTTTGGCTTTCTATCAGCAGGTCATGTAATAACATGGAGGGTCTTTACTAAATGCAGTTATAAAATACCTGTGCAGACGCTTTATCTTATCTGCTAATTGTATTGCTCTCTTTTTACCTTGACTCCACCTCATTGTGAATGAATTTCTCATTCAAACACCAGAAGAATGTATCAGCTTCCTTATCACTGAACAGGTCTACAGGGTCTACAGGGTCTAAAGGGTCTGAGAACACATGGAGTCGTCTGCCAGCAGCGTGAGATAACTCCACCTGTTCCCAGTGGTTTCCCCTGTTCAAGAGTTTTCTGATAATCTCTGTGTGAATATCCTGAAACGAGACACAAAAGGCAAGTGGACCGAAACGCACTTTTGGACAACCATGAAGAGTGAATGCATGGGGACGAAGGATTCCAGGGCTCCTCATCTGATGGCCTCTTAGAAGCAGGGGTCACTCCAGAGGACAGTCAGGTCCTTGTATCTCTTGGCTCACTGCAGTGAAGGCATGGATCCTGACCAGCCTCTGTCTGTCAGCCAGCTCGTCCTTCCCGGCCAGCCAGACTCAGCCTGTTTCCAGCCAGGCTGTATCAGATGCTCCTCCTGGATCCTCCCAGCACAGAAATTAAAGCCTTTTCTCTGGGATGAATTGGTGTCTGGGCAGAGAAGGTTTCATGCTACATGTGGTCCTCTCATGGTTCAGAAAGCACGGGCAGTCATTCCTGAAGTGGGCTTCAGCGTGGAGGTCTAATTAGTACCAAGTAAAATCAGTATTAAAGCGGTCTTTACATTTAGGTTAACAGGAAATGATTCCAATTAAAAAATGAACAAGTGCTTGGCTTTGACTTTTCCTGACTTCTCCAGCTCATGAAATAATTGGCAGACTTTAGACAGTCGAGTGTGCACCTCAGAGGAGATATTAGAAATGGCCAGGCAGTCAGTAATGAGTGATGCAGCTGAAAGACGCCGGGCAGCAGCAGATGGTAGCCTGAGGGATGGCGAGGCCTGGACATGATTAGAAGTTTGCTGGTTTGATTTCCTGTCAGATGGAGCAAAGCTGGATAGTAAGCAAAGCACATTCCCGCTTCATTCAAGAAACGCTGGCAGAACAGCAACCCAAAAACCACAGTTCCTCTGTTAGAGGAGCATCACGATGAACCTCAGAGAGCGACAGTGTTACAGCAGCTGTTACAGCTGTGTCAGTGCGATGATGCACAGTGTAGCTGTCACAGCCGTGCACTGCACAGAGACACGTTCGGCTCACTAAACCAAACACTTTGCATTTCATAAGCTACATTTTTACAGTTTGAGGAACTGAGCTTTGTGATGTTCAGTCAGGTTTGAGCAGCTCCCATCATTACTGCCAACATGTGTGTGTAATTGTTATCAGCTGTGACTATAACAATCAGCCTTTGTCCACAGTTCTTAGTGTCTCCACTAATGAGATGGCCCTAAAACCAACAGATAACCAGGCCAACTAACTGCTGCCAGACAAGTGATGAATAATCTCTTTTGCTGTGCTGTCTGCTCTCTCTGCACAGTCAGTAAGTTTAAAAATATTTTCATGAAATATTCATTTTCCTAAACATTTCTCATGAGGTGCCCTTGTTGTACAGTGTGGGACAGCTGAAAAATAAACCTGTCACTAGTCTCTGGTGCACAAACTGTAGAATAGTAGCATCTCTCATTTTCCATCCCGGCCACTTTATCAGTCAGACTTTTCTTCTTCTTCTTTCTTTAGGAGTGAGACAGATTAAGAAAGCCTCATTGTCTCAGCGTTTGGACAGTTGCTCTGTGTTGTCTGTATGGACAGGTTCAGAACTGAAACAGGAAAAATTTAAATCCAGTGCCCAGGAGCAGCCACACACAGCTTTAGTATTTAGACTGAAAACTGTATGTAGAGAGCTGATCAGCCAACATGGACCTAAAGAGGCTGAACAGTCGAACGGGTCAGACAAGATTATATTTACTCAACAACTGGACAAGAAGAAGAGACATATCAGGAAAATGTTAGCTGGTAATTCACTGAAGGAA
Organism: Toxotes lorentzi; assembly: GCA_037833715.1. NCBI lineage: Eukaryota > Metazoa > Chordata > Actinopteri > Toxotidae > Toxotes > Toxotes lorentzi. The sequence continues at coordinate 18,074,706 of JBBMJY010000013.1, forward strand.
AGGGGTCGTTTTAATATTACGTGCCACACAAAGAGCCCCGGATATCTGTGAGACATATTTATTTGGTATAATAGAAGCAGAAACGTTAAAATGAGACGAGTTCTTTTCCCTGCTATGAGATTTACCTGACATGGTATCGAAACACAAGCACTTTTCACAGGCACACTCAAACCAGCCACCAGCCACTGTCTGTCAGTGTTTACGCTCACAGGAGAGTAGAAAGAGCCCTTTCTTCACTCTCACTCCAGCCCTCTGTCTAATACAAGCAAGAAAACGTTCCCTCACTTCACTAACATTATTTTTGGCTACCACAGTATTTCATAAGAATAAATACACCTTATAATCCTGTATCAGTTGGTAAGTTTAGTCATCGTGGGACTGAAATGCTGTTATTAGAAGCCTAACCCAGTTTTGGGTAATTTGAGGTACAGGCCTTCATTTGTTTGAAGGTCTCTGTGCCAAGGTTTTGGGCTTTTCTGGGGGATATATTTTTGCCATTCAAATGACTCCTCCTTGTCATACACTGCAGCCTGCCAGTGACAACCATGTATTTTCAGTGTGGTTCACCATGCAGCACACCAGAATTAACATCGGGCTAAATGCTGTCTCCATTTTCAGAGGGCTCATGCAGGCCCAAGATATCCAGCTGTATGGAGATGAAGTCAGTGGAGAGCTTGTCGCTCATCTTATTTAGAATAACATACAGAAATGACATGAAGAGACAGAAAATGAATATGAATAGAACAGCAAATGCTGGACACGTCCTCTGTCTTATGAGCCGTCTCTCAAATGTAAATCAGTGTACCATTTACGAATTTTGACTTCAGGGCTCTAAATGGATCGGTTTCTGTTGTTCTCACCGCCTGAACCCACAGGTCTGTCTGAACCATGTGAAGAAAAAAAATGAATGTCATGAAATAAAGTCAGCTGAGCCTGGGCCACAGGTGTTTGTAATGGGAAGCAGCCTGATGCCACAGCGCAGAGAAAAAGGAAGCAGCAGCCAGACATGCAACAAAGCATTTAAATGTCTCGGAGTCAGGAATGTCCTTCTGTCTGAGCTCTGTGTCGCTGAGACGCATCTAAAGTGAAGTAAAGTGTGATTTCACGGCTGCTGTGATGCTCCTGTGTGAGATGAGCTGATAAGAGGCTCAGTGTGTCTCACTGTGGAATAATGACTGATGGCATCCAGATCCAAGTTTGTCTTTGAAAACAGGACAAAATCAGTCCACAGTGTTTGGTTGTGCCTTTAGTTTTAATTCTCATTTGACCATTCAGCCTTTTTTAAAGACCTACTCTACACTCACTCATCATTTTTTTAATTCTTCATGGACAGTTTGACTGCTACTCCAATTTACCCATTCATAGAACACTTTATCACCTAGTACACAGCTCTGCTTTCAGCCAATTGTGAAAGAGCCGAGGGTAAAGCTGTATATTTGCACCACCTGGCCGGGGCGGATCTCCAGTGAGCCCTCAGGACGTTGTATGACCTTGGTATGTGAGTCTGTTAAAAAACAGACAGCAGACATATTCTGCAGCAGATATACTGTACAGCCTCTGCTCACCTTCCTTAGTGCAGGTGTCAGGGTGAAACTTAGACACTGTTCTGACACTGGTTTGCTTGGACACAGAAGAAAAGTTTAGTGAAGGTCATGGAAAAATGAGCTTAGGTGGCCAAATGGTTCAACCCTGCTTACTGCTGCAGGGGTGGAGAAGGCAGGGAATCACCCTCTGAATGGGAAGATAGAGGGGCTACTGTGAAGAGAGGGTGGGTGGCCTCTACCAGCTCTGTGGATCTCCACAGTCACAAACTGCTGCTCTATTGTTTGAGTCAACACTGGCTCCAACACTGAGACCTGGACTGAAACTGAACCTCAAACAAACACGGAAATCATTAAACAGCAGTGACAATTCATTATCAGCAGACCTGTGAAGTGTAAAGATTAAAATCCTGGACAAAATGATCATGAATGTGTCAGTAAGTGTGACAGTTAACTGGATTTTGTATAAGAGTAAATTTACATTATTGTGTACATACTGAAGATGTGTGTAGATAAATAATATCAAATATCTGTGTTTCTCTCATTTAAACATCCCCCACATTAAATTCTGGGCCACGTGACACCTGCATTTAATATATATGTATGTATCATATGTATATGTGTCATGTAATATTTGTATTCACTGAAACTCATTATAATGCCATTATAAGACTCTCATAAATTGCCTTAGCAGCGAACATGTTTCCAGATTGGAGCAGAGGTTTGCTCTTCTCTGACTAAAATCTTCTTCCTCACATGGTTTGCTGAGCGGGCAGTGGGAGTCGGGCTCATTCACAGAGCTCCTTTTCATATGTGTCTGCCTCCCTCCCACCCTGTGAGCTCTGAGATCCTGTCCTGGATCTCAGAGCAGGGGTGGACCCGTGAGGCAGCCAGCTGAGTGATGCACTGTGGGACGTATACTGTGTGTCACTACTCATATTCCAAAATGACAGGGTGTGAGCTACTGTCAGCATCTGATGTGGTGGAGTAATGGAGCACATGATTATCTCATGGTCCTTGTTCCTGAGCCTTTACATGACCACTCCACTCATGTCATCCACTGTATCCTACACGGTAATCCATCAGTCCTGAGTCCTCTTCACCACTCAGCTCCTAACAGCTCTTAAGCTGATGAGTCTTTCCAAACTGAAATAAGCACCAGTTAATACAGCTGCATACATACATGAGGCCAAGGAACACAGTGCACTGTCTCCAAACACAACGTATACATGTGTGGAAAACAATGTGTAGGAAACGTATGAGCTCAAACTCTGACATGTGGTATTTCATAGGTAGACTCACTAACTTTCAGCTCTAATAACCTTTTTTAATTGTTCAGCCACAAAATGTGCTCATAGACAGAATCTACAGGAACGAAGACGACTTCATACAGACTCTGACTCTGTTCCTGAGGACTGGAGACAAACAATCAACAAACCTGGACACTGTAAAAACATCATGTTGATTTGGCATCAACTTGAAATACAAAGGTTTCTGTTTTGAGAGTCTGAGATGTTGAAATCCACGGATTCACTCAGAGGCACCAAACGTTTCAGTGCAGCGATGACACATTTTTGACAAGAGGTAAACGCGACAGAGTATTCACGGTGATGGATCACCTACTGTATGTCAAGCAGCTTACATGTTCCTGCAAGTTGGTGCTCATACCACACAGTCATGACTTGGAAGCAGCGGCTGTAGAGTCACCACTTTAAACCTAAAGCACACAAAAGAGTAGTCATGTAAAAGATTTTCAATCTAAAGCAAAGCAAAGTCTTACTGCTGTCCCTTCATTGTGTTTGTTCACATTACTATCTGTGTTTCACAGCTGATTTGATTTCATGGTGAAATCTCAGTAGAGTCTTGTCCCTAAGAATTATCCAACCACAACTCAGCTCCCAAAAACTCAACATGTCCCCAGCATTTTAGAAAAGTGAGACGGAGCTGGCCCGTGTCCATCCCTCTGCTAAATTAGCACATTTTTACTATAATGTCATGGATGATGGATGATGGATCATCCCTCAGTATCATTCCAAAGAGAGTGGTCCATCCTGAAGCTGTGTAATGAAATCAGTCAGTGTGGGATACAGCACAAACTAACAAACAAAACTGTAAACAATATAGATATAAGAAGAAAGTTCCAATTTTACAAATAATGAATATAAAGACTAAGAATACTAGAATTAAAACATTGAGTAGTGTTGTATCAGTTATATTAAAAAGAAAATAGAAATACATTTTCTAAAATTATACGTTAGAAGGATTAGCAGTTGTTTGCATCTTTACAGACCCTCCTGAACTTAATGACGTCTTGTCACAGCTTAATTACATGAGAACTCACATGCTAATTTAAGGGTTGTGAGTCACTGTTGTCACCTCAGTTTTAAACGCGTCAGTTAACAAACTACAGGAACTTTTGACTCTAAACTCTAAATTCCTGGTTTTGGCAAAAAAAATCATTAACTCACTGTCAGGGGACTGACTGATAAAGGACAGGTCATCATGCTGCTGTCGGGTACAGCTGATCTGGTTGACCTTTGACCCCATAGGGAGTTTGGTGAAGAGGTCACAGCACAGCTCAAGACGAGTCATGTAGCACTCACCTCCAGCCTGAGCGGCCTGTTCTGTTTTACCCAGTCAGGCTGTAGCAAGTCACTGGACACGGCCCCCGAGGCCCGCAGGGGCCCACACGTCACACACACACACACACACACACTGCTGCACCTCATTGATGCTTAATTCTGTCTTGAGTCTGCTGCTGACTGAAATATTAAATAAAAGCCACTGTAACCAGTAAGGTTAGCACTGTCACCTCAGAGTTTGCATGTTCTCCCTGTGCTTGCGTGGGTTCTCTCCAGGTACTCACGGGTTACGTTAACTGGCTACTCTAAATTGCCCATAGGTGTGAGTGTGTGTGTGTGGTTGTCTGTCTTTGTGTGTCAGTCCTGTGATTGACTGGTGACCAGTCCAGGGTGTACCCCGCCTCTCACCCACAGTCAGCTGGGAGAGGCTGCAGCTCCCTGTGACCCTGACGGATTAAGCGGTAGAAAATGGATGGATGGATGTAACCAGTCAGGTAGATGTCTCACCTGTTTACTCACCTGTTCTCACTGTTTTCAGTAAAAATGAAGCCACTTTAAAATGACCTTAATGAGACTGAGCAGCAGTTACAATCCTTAATAACCTACTCAGACAAAACAGTCACATGTGGACCAACTTTGTCTCATCAGCAACCAGGTGTGAACAATTAAGGCATGTGTGTGCAAAACAGTGAAAAACTGAGAATCTCCCTCTGAGAGAATTAGAGTAGACGTAGAAACTAGCAAGCTTTAACAGCTGTAATTGAATTGATAATAAAAATGAGTGGTTTCTGCAGCCGGCCAAGAGAGCTGGTGGAGACTAGCAGTCGAGACATGGGGAGTTGTGGGAATCTTAATGCCACATTCTGACATCCTCCCCAATTTAGAATAGTAGGATTATCCTTAACTCTAACCTCTTCGTATCACTTACATAATACTTTGTGGATTGTGGCTGTCACGACAGGCTGCAGGTGGCTGTGGGAAAAAGGTAAATGAAAGGAAGAGCTAAGGCATAAGCCTAATTGAGGATTTATTGCAGGACTGTGGTATTAGACTGCATTAGGTTTAGCTGGGTGTTCCTAATAAAGCGACAGCTGAGTGTACATTAGCAGTGGTGTGAGCAGGGCTCTGTCTGGAATCACTTAGAGATGTGGCATTTCACTCTCAGTGGGTCTAGTTTGTGGCTCGCTCACATGATGTCAGAGCAATGTGGAGTTTCTCTTTAACTTCACTCTGATATCGCTCATGTTTGATACGAGATTAACGTGGGAGCAGTCACAGATTCACTCAGAGAAGGATGGAAATCGCTGCGTAAAGCTGTAATTTGGTTTGGTTTTAGGTGTCGACAAGCATGTTTAGAGGGAAGGATTTTGTGGTAATGTCAGAATGCACTGGAGATAAAACTAAATTATATCTAATTGTTGTCTTACATGGAAAGATCTCAAACAGAGACCAACTGTTACATGCTTACAGCCTCTGCTGTTAATCCATCTCTCAGTAAAACAAACTTCAAAGCATCTACAATGTCCCCAGGAAACAAAATGTCTCATACAGAAGAAGAGGAAGCCGCCTGCTGTGCCATCCGTGTGCCTCCATTAACCGTGTGGTCCAGTCAAACTCAGGGAGGTGCCGTGCATCTTTGAGATAATTAGCAGTTTGGAGAGGGCAGTCTGGCTGAAGCGGTGGATCGGGGTGACGTGCAGAGACGAAACATCACGTTGAAAGATGTTTGGTGCTATTTTCCCTGACAGGAAGCAGGAATACTTTGGTTGTCAGCTGACTGTTGATACAGGAAACATGCAGTCAGTTACATTGTGTTCCTTCTTCCCCTGGTTATTAAAGGTTTGGGAGGCTTCTGGATCACGTTCAGCCACACTACCAGCATGGCTCTAGGGCTGGCACTGCCAGTCTGTCCATCACTTACATCCAGACCACTGTCAGATGGGTTGCCATGACACAGATGACCGTGATGCCCAGAGGATGAATCCTAATGACCTTGCTGACCCCCACACTTTTCCTGTTTGTGGCTTTCAGTAAAATATCTCATTCTTGTTTCCCTGAGGATGAACTATATTAAATATGATGATCCAAATACCAGCAAATCTAATGACATTCCCATCAGCCTCTGTTTTGCTTTTGGAGCTCATAAGCAAATATTAACTTCACAATCGTGACCTGCTAACATTGTCACGTTTGCATTTCTCTCAAAGCAGCGCTGTGCCTCAGTGCAGACTCAGAGCTGCAGACATGGCTGCAAAATCCAGGCTTCAAGGAGAAAAGTTCCCTCCTGACTTCTCTTCACGTGTGCTGGTTACATGAGACATGCCATATTTCATGAGTGAGTGAGTGATTGGCAATGATTGGTTAGTGCTGTGGGTCATAACCCTCAGAAGACACTGAGGACATGTAACGGTGTCGAAACAAGCTGTTGAGTATGAAGGAAATGTTTGAAATGACATTTTAATGTGCATGTGATTCCACATGTTCACATTCACATATTATTCTTGGATAATGAAAATCATCTGCCATGTTCAGGCTTTTGTTTTCATGTGCAGGACTGTGATGAGATAACCTGCAGAGCCTCCTCAGTGCTCTGTGAGCAGCACAGCACTTCAAACAACTTCATGTATCTGAATTTACTTTTGGACCCGGACTCTCGCTAGTGTCAGTCTTCCTGTAACTCTGACCCCGAGCCATTACTCTGCAGATCCTTAGATGGTATCTCTCTCTGTGGTTTCTGGTTTTCACTGTTGAGGTCTGCAGGCAACATTCCTCGCATTCTGCCTCGATCCTGACCTCCCCTCACCCTCGGCGGTCTCTCTCCACAGCGGGTGAAACTGTGTTTGATCCCTGCACACTTCTTACCTTCCTCCACTGAGCCTGCTCCTACGTGGCCAGGAAGAGAGCAGGTAAGTAAACCTGTGAACTGGTTTAAGCCTGTGCAGTGGGAGTACAGGCTGCATTAACTGAGGGCTCTCATTACCATTAATCATAGAGAGCAGTTAAGAGCAGAAGTGTGTGCACTGGTCAGACGTAAATTATCTCTTGCTGGAAATCTGTCAACATGGATCCTGAAGTGGAGGAATCTGGAGCTCAGCTCCACCTGTAGCATCGCAGGCTGTTGTATGGCACTTGTGAGACTGTGTTACCTGTCTGCAGTGTGTAGCTGCTGCCTGCATCATTCTGGGACGTCTGATGTGGTGTGTGTTTTGTGCATGTTTGGGTTGATGCTGAACCTACATATCATGTAAACTGAACCATTTCCTCTACATCACCATCTATCAAATGCTTTCTGGGACGTGCTGATTAAACAGAGACTAACCACAACATGTGTTATTTCTGACTTAGCCTGGTCTCTGATCAGCTGTGGGGACTCCTGAGAATTAGAGGTTAGTTCAGAACCTGAATCCACCACATGCCATGATTATCAGCCTCTGTCGCGTGCAGCTTTAAGATGCACGTCACATCTCTTTTCTCAGCACGGTTTGAGATTAAGGTTCTGAGTCATTTCATTTAACAAAGTGAAATAATGACCAGCAAACGTTGCTTCAGAAACAGAATCAGACAATAAGAACTGTCACATAAATGATAATAACAATAAAGCAAACAGCTTAATATCAACAATACAGCACATCTGTTGGCCACATGAGTTTTCAGTGCCAGTTCTGACATGAATTAAACGCAGTACAAACTGTTGCTGGCTGAAATATAACTCATGTACATGAGTAGAAGGCAGCTGAATCCAGCAGAGTGCTTTGTTATGGTTACATCAGCCCTGAGTGTCCAGTGGACACTGGCAGTAGTTTGTGCCGGTTGACTGGACTGAACTGGTTTTTGTTTTCTTTTGCTTTTTTGGAAAATACTAAAACTAAGACAAGACCATGTCCACATCAAATAAACAGTAGAGACTGAAAGGTCTTAATGACTCCTGGATGGGTGGCCATGACACTGTAATGAGTCCTGCTGACTTCCCTGAGGATCAGCTGACGTGGGTTGACTCATACAGATAGACCCCAACATGGGTTTAAGCCACGTCACTGTGTCGCTGTGACTGGGGTATGAGATGGTGAACCTGGTACACCAGCATGAAGACTCCTGCTCATCTGTAGAACAGCTGTGGAACTCTGTACCGGTGCCAGACAAGATGCTACCAGTGGACTCCTGATCAAACTGTCAGGTTTCAGCACACAGTCTTCTAGTTTTAGTCTGTAGAGTCTGACAGGTGATTACAGAATGTAATCATTAAACACAATCACAAGAGGAAGAGTCAGAGTCAAACATCTAGTGAAACTCAGTTCCTGATGGCTCATCTCTCAGAGTCTCTGAGGCTGTGGAAAACACCGGGAAAGTCACAACTCACTTTGTGCAAACACATAAATAGACTGTTCAAACGAAGAGCTTGGCTTGTACACATCTGAAATCATGATGGTCAGACTGAAGGATGAGTGCTCTGAGAGAGAGCAAAGCACAGACCTGAAACCCAGCTCACGGTGCACTGGCATTCCACACCAGCCCGAGAGGTGGATTCTGTCAAACACTCACACATGCACAGTGTTAAACAGACACACAGGAAGAGGAAGGGAGGCAGCCGCCACCTCCTGATGCTGTTAAAGGAATAGCCCAACATTCTGAGAAAAATGTTAGATGAGAAGCTTGATACGTCTCTCACATCAATATGAAGCTGAAACCAGGAGGAAACAGCTGGCCTGGCAATGTGCAGAGGTAACTAGACCTGCTTACCAGCACCTCTGAAGCTCACTGATTAACACATTACATCTTCTATGTTAACCATACGTGTGGGGGCTGTGTGAGGAGCTATTTCTTCTTTCTTCTTTCAGATGAGGTTGTTAAAAAAATACAGGACACTTGAGAGGAAAACCCACTAAACCCGGTTTTCCAGTGAAATAAACAGAGTCTTGTCTGTGACGTGTTTATCGAGGCACAATGGAGGCATGATACGCTCTGGACGCGAGTTCTTCAATGCAGTTTCCATGCAGGCTGCTGGAAATACACACTCTCTTACCAAAGAGGCCCCCGCTGCTCCATTCATAGCCCCAACCATGAAAGAGTCCATTTAAAGCCTCAGAGGCTGGACCTGACCTGAGGTTACTGTCTAGGGTGAATTAGCCTTCCTTCCCCCTGTGTCCAGTCAGGGAAAACAGGCCACGGGGAGTCGATCCGGTCTGAAGGTGCAGAGTCTGAGGACATTATTCAGATGATTCTCTTTATATTATTTTGTTTTCAGATAAAGTGTTTCTGTTGCTTTTTATGAGAACTTTCTTTGAACTGGTTCATTCTGCGTCAGTTCAAATGCTGCAAACCACGATAAAACTTTCTTAGGCAGTTTTTTATTAGTGCATCTCTCAAACTCACAAACAGGGATGGATGTGTGTAGTCGCCAGTTTTTTTTTTCATCTGAGGCTTGAACCTGGCTGGAAAGTATTTGTGTGGACAACCTCAGAGAGGAGATGAAATAGTGGAGAGACATGAGCAGAATTTTGAGTGTTGACCTTATTTCAGCAAGGCAGCCATTTTGAACAAACAGGTGGGAAACTGTGCCTGGAAACTTACCATCAATATTAAAGCAACATTACTTCAACACATACCAGTGTAAGATGAATTTATAATGAAATGATATAATGTCGGACTTTTTCTTTCTGGGCGTTTTCCTCATTTTTCCTTCAGTTGCCTCCAGTTTAGAAATGACCATGTGGTCACTGTAACCTCTGACGCTGTCCACCGGCCTGGGGGGGGGGGCATGGAATCAACCAGGAGACACAACTAAAGCTGTGCCTTTCTCACATGAACCTGAATTCTTCAGCATGATTCATAATAGTTTATATTGTGTAATGAGAAAGTAATCGCTCACAGTGATGAACCCTCAGAGAATCATCACCTGATTCTGTGGTTCTGTTTCTGTTCACTCTCACTCTCTCATCAGTGTCAGTTTCAGCAGCAGCAGCTGTTTTCAGCAGGAAAGCTCTAATGATCCACTGAACATGACCTGCTCAGTCTCCAACCACGTCACTGTTTCTATAACCAGTAACCACCACAGTCACACATTTACAAATACTACAGTAATACTCAGGCCTTTTGGGAAATTCAGTTGTTTGCTGAGTCACTGAGATTTAGATAAGATCATTTTTAGATGGTACATGCAGGCCTCCTGTATCCAGTCCTTGTGCTGGATAAATCTTAATCTTTAATCTTTAATCCAAGGCATTTATCTTCTCATGGGTAAATAAGAAAAACTCACAAAATGTAAAGTCTCTCTTTAGGGTGGATGTGAAGGCTGAAACCATGAAGGCCTCATGATGCCCCTGTAGAAACCTGGGAGTGAGCTCACAGATGATACTCTCCAGCCTGTGGAGGAGCAGGGTAGTCAGCAGGAGTGGTAATGACCCCTCTGACTGAACAGCCTGAGAAAATGAGCACCATCAACAGACATTTAGAGAAGAGGGGAAATGTCTGCCTGTCTACACTGATGAGGTTTGTGTGTGTGTTCCTCACACGAAATGAAAAAGAAATCATCTCACATTCTCACAGACTGTCTGTCAACGAATCAGTTTTTCTAATAAATGATCAAAAGGCCAAAAAAGACGCTCAAAAGACGCTGACCCATCAGAGACAGTCTCTGTGGACTGTTTCATAATGTCTCACTAACAGAAGCAGAGGTCTTTCTGACTCTAGCATTAACACCTTCACCTGTCTTCATAACTGCCCTGTTTCAGCCTTTACTCATCTTCTGTCCTCTATGGTCTAACCCCTTTTCCTTCAGCTCCTCTTTTAGACTGGTATGTGGCCTGGGACTGGAATTTCATGAAGTGCAAGACCTGCTACAGTCGGTGTCCACCTCCTCAGGTGTGGCAGACATGATGTTTGTCATGACAATAGTCAAATCTGAACGTTTTACTGGCACAAAATATAATCTATCAGCAGCTTCATCCCCCAAACACTGCCATCAGCCGGTTCGATGGAAGGAGTCACTCCTCCATCACACCCGGCTCATTTTTCCCTCCTCAGCCACCACATTCCCGATCAGCATCTCTCTCCCTTTTCCCCTCCCTCAGTCAGATGCGTTACGTCGGAGGGAGGAAGGAGGATCGAGTGTCCACCGGTCCTCCCATCACCTGTGAAATTTCAGAGCCAGGCCACGGTGAAAGGGGGTATTGTGTCCCCCTGATGAGGAATGCCCCTGCGTCGCTCCTCAAAGAAAAGGCTTCATTTGGCCAGGAATTTGGAGGCATCTCGAGAAGTGTAGGGGAGATTTTCTCGGGGGTGGGGATGGGAAAGTGAAGGCCTTCATAAGGCTGGACAGGAGAAGGACAGGCCTTCTCAACCTCAGGGGGTTACAGGGGGTAGATTTTACATTCTGTGATCCCTTTAAATTCACCAATGAACAGTCAAATGTCTCATTTCTGAAAAAGGTGAATTACAGAGGACATTTTAATTAGTCTTAAAACATAATACTCTTAGTTCTGGTGAAATTATGACTCTTGTTTATCAATACGTTGCAACAGAAGGAGAAAGTGACAGTAATTTTTTAACGTACATCCAGTAGTTTGAACTGTCAGATCCCTTACTGCTGCAGCAGCTGTTATTCCACATGGTGAGACTGACACCTGCTGGTGACAAACAACAACTGAACTCACTGTGTGGCGCTGTGTCCATTACATGCTGCAGAGCTTTATGTTGCCTGATCACAAAGTGTGCATTGTGGATGTTATTCGGTTTACCAACACCTCTAATGAACATTAATAATGACTTTTTTCTCTCCTGTGAAGTTTCAGCACTGTGTCCGGGCTTAAATCAGCGTCTGCTTCAGAAAAAGCTTCATTCGTTTTGAAAGTTTTTCAGCTGAACATCTAATGTGATGGACATCAGTGGCACAAGAAGAAGAGCAACAGAAATATGGAGACGTAAACTAGAAAGACATTATCATAAACACGAGGACATTTCCACCTGATACCAAGAGACAAAGTAATGACAGGAATCAGATCATGTGATGAGTTTTTTCTCCACAGTGACTCTGAGCCCAAACCACACCTGTAAGGTTCATTCACATTCTGTATCAACAACAACAGTTTACATCCATTCATGATTTTACTGCTTCCACCTGCGTCTTTGGGAGCTGTAAGTTTAACAAACCACCAGGTGTCGCTGTTCTTGATCTGTTTGAATTCCTGAAGCTTGAATGAGGAGTTGTTGTCTCTAACTGTAATAAATAAACTTTCAGAATTCAGACTTGTTGTGCTGTGGTGGTTGTTTTGTCACAGTTCCTCCCTTTGTCCACTGGAGAGCAGTAAACACTCATGATAGATAAACAGTACTGTCACTGTGTTTATAGGACTACCACACACTTTATGAAGCACAGCAACAGAATGAAAACATCTGCTGAACAAGAAAAGAAACGAGACAAACTATGTGAGCATGTGAGCATAACACTGACAAAAAGAAAACAATCAGGAGAAAGGCGACAAGAGCAAAAATAAATAGATCTCGTTTATTTTCTATTCATATCTGGTGTCCGTTTTATTTGCTTATAAAGCCCGTTTTAACTGTCAGGACTGTTTCAGTGTGAGGTTTAAGAAAACGTCCCTCATCGCTGGAGGCAGCTAGAAGCTTCTGGTCACTGCCCAGATCAATGTTTCCGTCCTCCATCCAGGAGGTGGCGGTGAAGCTCGGTGATGTTTGTGACCGATAGAAGAAGAAGAGGCGGGCGGAAGTCTGTTTGTTTGTTAGCTGCAGCTGCTGGAGGTGGGTATGTTGTTCAAAGCGTTAGTTGAACTTTGAATTATTTACTTAAACAGTTATTTGTTTGCTGCTCTTAGGTCCATACACCAGCGTTGGCTCAGTCAAGAGTAGACAGCAGAAGAATAAACGGCGAAGACAAGTGGTTAACTTACGTGTTGGAGCTAGCTCTGAGCTAATGTTGGAGCTAGCCAAGTTTACTTCGGCACTTCATTCAAATCAGTGGCAGTTAAACTCTGCCTCGCCTGTAGGAAAACATACAAATGTGATAGATCATGACTGTGGGTATTTAAGGAAATAAGAGGATCTGTTCTTTAAATCGGCAGCATTTTTTTTTAAATTGGCGCATGTTTAAATGACTTAAAATACTTGTTACCCTGCCCGCAGTCTAACTATTAGAATTAGTTCTGTTGAAAGATGTTTTGCTAGTTTGTCTCTTTATTTATCCGAGGACGAAATATATTGAAGGAAATACTTCCCAATGCACAGAAATGTGCAGTTTAACGAACATCTCTGACACATATATATCATACATTTTTCATAGTGGTAGTGTTTATTGCAAGACTGGCATCACGTGTAACATGTAGAGCAGCACCAATTAGGCAATTAATTGATTAGTTGGTTAAAAGAAAACTGGATTCAGAGCTTTTCTTTGCCACATGTAACAGTAAGTGACGGATCTTTGGTTAATCCAGAGGTTAATTGAAATTGAAAATAATCATTAATTGCAGCCTTGATCTCAGTGTCAGGGATCTCTGTTGTTCTGGTTACCGTGCTTTATGTGAAACATGTGTGTTTATATTGACTTGTATAGACATTGACTTAACTGTGAGCGGTAACGGTGCCTGCTGTCCTACAGGGAAATGGACACAAATGAGGACCTTGTCCGAACAACCAGCAGTAAGACACTGCTGATCCGCCACTTACCTGCTGAGCTCAGCCGGGACGAGAAGGAGGACCTACTGAAGTATTTTGGAGCTGAATCAGTCAGGGTCTTCTCAAACACAGGCCGTCTGGTAGGTTGTGCCTCACTGACAACGTGTGAACGTCTTTGCATTGTGAAGTTTGATGGATTTATTGTCCATTCTGAGGTTTATAACGAGATATTTTTCTGTCTTTACAGAAACATACAGCCTTTGCAACCTTCAGAAGTGAAAAGGCAGCAGCAAATGTGAGTTTTCTCTACAGTGACTGCAGTTAGATAAACTTTCAGAAAGCCATGCATGCATAGATTTATAGATACAACATTAACGCAGACAGTTTTTTCTCAATGTGCCCTCGTTGGTGTTAAATGTCCATAACTTCTCCCCCAGGCTCTCACTCGGCTCCATCAGTTAGAGATTCTTGATCATAAGCTTGTTGCAGAGTTTGCTAAAGGCCAAGATCATGTGACAGTATTAAAGAATCCACCAGTGTCAGACAGGTACGTGGCTTGAATTGTGTGAATTTATAAACACTGTTGAACTGTAACTGTCCGACTTGGTGTTGCACCTAAATATTTGGGCTGTTAACCATGTAAACCCTTACTTAGAGCCAGACATTGGCCTCAGTTGAAGTGATGTAAGGATCCTGTTGTAAGCACTGCGGAGCAGACCGGGTTGTCTTCTGTTTTTTTCTCTACAGTGGTAAAAGTGTTAAAGCAGAAAAGAAGAAACAGGAGACCCAAGAGCCAAATGTTCCCCTCATAGAGACCGGCATCGCACCAAGCCTTGGGTAAGTGTTGAAGATACGTCCTTATGCAGCTTTGGGTGTAGATTTGTTGTGACATCAGCACATTTCAGTTTTTGTTTTTCATTTCATTTGTTACTTTCTCAAATGTTGAGTCGAGTGAAGCCTTCTGTGCTTCTGGTTGTGTTTTTTGCCTGATAAATCTTTAAGATCACCTCCCACACTGAGTTTCTGAAATTTAGAGACTTTAGTGCGTCATTTATATTCAGCCATTGTGTTACTGTGTCATTCTCTGGAGTTTTACTCTGTAGACGTCTAAAGATTTGTTCTCGCTCTGCTTGATGTGCTGAAAATATAGATTCATTTACATTCTGCAGTTTGCTAACAAGCCGTTCACCATGACACCTGGTGACTACTGGTGTAAGTCGTTACTAACCCAAATGAAGTGAAATTAAAAGTGCACGTGTGACACATGCTTTCCAAAGCTGGTCAATGTGCGGACAGGTGAGGTGTGTAGAGGCTGACTGGAGTTCAGCCAACAGTGAACCTGGATGCGAATCTGAGAGCTGCAGTCAGAACAGTCAGTGGCATCTTGTCCAATTAGATGGTCAGGCCGCCACTGAGCGTCTGACAGGCCGTCTGTTCTGCCAGTTGGTGAGACCAGGTGGTCTTTGATACCTCTTGCTTCAATATTGACAGACTATGCTGTTGCAACTACTGCAACCCACTCTCCCTCCCTCCATATTAAAGAGCATCTTATTCTAATTTTGGTCTTTATAAGCCGTTATGTGTGGAAATGTGTTAGCGGGGAAGAGTTAGCTCCACATATTGATCAGCTAGTGTTGACTGCCTCCTGATACGCTGCAGTTTGCTTGATTATGTGTTTGTAGCATGGATCTATACTACACTGGCTGTTTGTGGGAAGGCGTTCATGTGAATAAATGCTGATAACTAAAATGCAGGGCTGATGATGACCAACACAAACTGCTGTTTTTGAATGTTTTTAGCAGTGTAGTGATTCTGTCTTTTCATTAATGTGCCATTTAGAAGTCATGCAGACTTTACTCCATCGATCTGGCAGAGGAAATTAAATTACTCTGGATGAATCAATCTGAACTGATGTGAATCAACTGACACTGATTCTAGAAACAGAATAATATTTTCAGTGGGGGCTTGTCTTCCCAGCAGTCTCCCTGCTGACGGCAAACATTAGCAACGCTGCAGTAAGAGTCTGGTAGATAAACACACACCAACACTAACCAGAAGATCCTTGATCTTTTGTTCTCCCACCCCAAGTATGGCAGCGTCTTTGGCTCCTGAAAGACAAAAGGGATTTCCTGTTGAAACTGCAGCGTGTAAACTTTACAGAACTGCTCTGAAGTTCTGCAGGAACACTGCTACTGGATCCAACCATCTGTTCAGGCCACCCAGCATTTCCAGCAATAAGCAGCCAACAGTGGGAGCTGTGGGCTGTTCTGCTAATGCTAGTTTTAGTGTTACTAACATGTCTGGGGATGGGCTATACAGAAAAGTCCTCTGTCATGGTCAATAATTTTAAATCAGAAAGTGTGATTGAAAAACATTTGAAGTTTCTAGAACATTAATTGAGACCTTGTTAATGAACAGAGTAACAGGACAGGGCTGCAGTCGTGTAAACATCCAGTATTATCATAAAGACTTCCTGCTCATTGATTCGTTAAATTACCTTCAACAGCCTGATCCTGATGCAGTTCCTCAGTAACAAGTCAATTCCAAAGATTTATGCAGACGTAACCATCATAACTCAAACATGGACCATACAGAATTTGTATGTGTTGAATGAGACTCATACTCTGTTAATGTTTGAGACTATGGCTCAAAGACTATTATTTAAGATTTTCATAACATTAAAAATAAGAGAAACAAGAAAGCAGCCATATTAAAGTATGAATTTTATCACTTTGAACTAACTGACCTCTGATTATTAGTCTGGACTATTAACAGATTAAACTACAGACACTGTGCTCCCACCTCTTCTGTCCAAGCCTAAATCTGTATTAGGCCTGAGCATATTAGCAGTTATTCTCTCATGCTGTGCCGATTCCTGCCTCATAAAAGTTGCGGGTACATGTAGGCAAGCCTTGGCGCTGACGTGGCAAGCTGGTCCCAATGTCCCTTAATGGCTGGATTTTATATTTTGTTGGCTGAGTACTTGTCATAAAGAATAAGTTACCTAGCTAAAGCTCAGTGGCTCGGCCACATGTTCCCGTCTCTCCATTATTTTGACATATTCTGGGAGTCGCTAAGTGAAGGGGGGGTTTGTTTAAGGCAGCGAGTTTCCTGTTTAGTAATTCTGCCTTTTCCTCTCCTACAGGTTGAAATTTCAGTTGAACCCCACTTTGAAATATTTATACCCACCACCTTCTAATGGCATTCTGACAAATATAACGCACGCCCTCATGAGTGTGCCAAAGTTTTATGTTCAGGTGAGTAACTGCTGCTTCTCTCATATTGTTTTATTTTTCAGATCTGTGTCTACATATTCCTGTACCTTTTTTTGGAAAGCAGGAATTTGTATAGAAAATGCAGATTTCCACACAGCATTTCTACTCTTCAGATTCATGTGGTAGAATGGAAATGTGATTCCGGAATAAGTGTCCCAGAGGTTTTTGAATTGCATCCAACCTCTTAAAGATCAAACAGCAAACATTTGCCTTTTAAATTTCGATTTGGGGAGCAAGTATTAATAATAAACCATAAGTGGGAGGCATGAGTTATGGGCTTAACATTTCCCTGGGAGCCGCGCTGCCTGGATTTTCATTGCTGATACTTCCAGTGTTAACATCTTGGTGGAGCTAGTGTGTTTCAGAGAAGCTGCCTTCATTCTCAGCCTCACTACTGGTATCTCACTTCAGCCTCAGTCTCACCTTGATGCTTGTATTCTAAATGAAAATGCAGAAGCCTTGCAATCTGTTTTACATACGGAGCCCGAGTTACAGGCTGCCTGTTTATATTACCAGCTCCCATCCAGCTCTTGGTCTGAATCCTTAGATACAACTGCCACTGTTCTGATACTCGTATCTTCCACGTACAGGTGCTGCATCTGATGAACAAGATGAATTTACCATGTCCATTTGGCCCAGTCACTGCCAGACCCCCCATGGTAAGTTGGTTTAGACAGACGTTATTTGACATTAACCAAGAAGAGCTGTGTTTTTATAAGGAGGTCAGTATTCAGATGTGTCAGAGAGAATATTTCAGCTCCCACTTCCTCCCCTCAGAAATCAGCAGCTTATTGATTTAGCAACACTGAGTATTTGATGACTGCAGTCAGCGTAGTGCATACGCAGAAGAACATGTGTGAGCAGAAGGACTGTGTGAAATTAAATTCACCAAGCAGCTCAATTGCTATGTGATTACTGGTCTGGGGAAAACAAATACTTTGCTCAAACCAGCAATTATATTAAAGATCTACTTCAGACATAGGAGAATACTGTACTGTGGAATAATCATGTGTTTGATAAGGTTTTTCTGCAAAAATCATCCATTAATTAGGTACAGTTAGTTTAAATTGCATCTGCTCATTTTCCCTCATTGGAAAAATCCAGAATCTATGAATAAGAAAAATATTTTCTGACTCAAAAGTTTATCTGCCGGACACAAGATGTCTCCTGCTTCGCTGAGAAGTCCTTTCTCACACTTGTGTGTAAGTGACATGTTGGTTCATAATTGGTTTTCAGACCAGTTGTAATGTCACAAAATCTTGCTTGTATGAACACGACCATCCACCTTCAACAGATGGGAGTGAAAACAGCCTGCTGCTATCAAACTCTGCTCAGTGAAATATGACTCCTGAAGTATGAGGAGACGGATGCTGCTCTGTTCGAAGGGATGTTGATTTCACCACTGAAAACAAATCCATCAGTTTCTTACCTACAGTAGAAGCTGATCATCAGAAAATGATGGTTTTGATAAACAGTTAATTATTTAAATAATGTTTCATGCAGAAATGCCTGAAATGTTCTCGGTCCAGCTCTTTAAAGGTGAAGGTGAGAGTGAAATGACTAGATTTAGCCTTTTCCCAGCTTTTCTAACCAAATAAACGATTTGAAGACGTCACCCTGGGCTCCTGGAAATTGTGAACAGTGTTTCTTTAACCAAATAATTCATTTAGAAAATAATCAGATCAATCAATAATGAAAATAATGGTCAGTTATATCCTGTAATATCGGGGTAATATCTGATTAAGTCTCTAAATAATGTGACAGAATTTAATATAATATTGATCAGTCCTACTGTGATTATAAATGAAGCCCAGTGTGAATTCATGTGGCTGCACAGGCATCAGTAAGGTAAACCATCTTGTGTTGTTTGCTGCAGTTTGAGCTCCTGCCTCCGGCGCCACCCATCCCCATGCCCCCTCCCTTCCCTCCTGACTACCCCCCTCTACCAGAGGAGGAGATGGAGCTGTCCAGTGAGGAAGAGTCGGAGTATGAGAGTGGAGATGACGAAGACAAAGAGAGGTGAGGAGCAGGTTACCTCTCACATTGGAGAGGACTCAATTCTGCATTGAGATTTCTTGAGGCAGTAAAACGGACTGTCATATATTTTACCTCACACAGTCTCTACCCGTCGAGCCGGTGTGTTAATGTGTCATTCATCAGTCATAATCTTGCTCGAAACACAAGTAGCTTGAAGGGAAATGCCTTTAAATTCCAGTGGTTGGGAAGTTTTTTTGTGTCAGGTAGACGTTTTTTCCCTTATTCCCTGTGCTTGCTTTATTTCAGGATTGTTCGTCTGATGGGCCTGGTCAACCAAGCATGCAAGAGACCCATGAGACCAAAAACAGCTTCAAAGAGAAAGAAGCCCAAGATCAAGGATCTGCTCTATGCTCCCAAGCCAGACTCTCAGAGGTACACCAAAGGCACTCATGCATGTCACAGTCCTCACGCATTGCTCATCTCGACACAGTATTCATAGGCAGCTAAAAAAGGAGGACAAAAACCTCCAGACAATAAGTCTTCCTCATAAAGACAGCCTTGTGTGGCTTTGAGACTTATTGTTTCCCTACCAAACACGCACACACTCCCTTAATGACAGACCACATACTTGGTTTTTAGACTATAAATACACACACACACCTCAGTGTCTCCTGGCTTCATGTTGGTAGATGGGGAAATATCTCCAGTTGGCCAGAACAAAATATCCCAAGCCTTAATCGGCTCAGGAGCCAGGTTTATTGTGGGTACTTTTTAGTGGCTGCTGCTGAGGGGCGTGCTGACATGTTGGTTCATAATTGGTTTTCAGACCAGTTGTAATGTCACAAAATCTTGCTTGTATGAACACGACCATCCACCTTCAACAGATGGGAGTGAAAACAGCCTGCTGCTATCAAACTCTGCTCAGTGAAATATGACTCCTGAAGTATGAGGAGACGGATGCTGCTCTGTTCGAAGGGATGTTGATTTCACCACTGAAAACAAATCCATCAGTTTCTTACCTACAGTAGAAGCTGATCATCAGAAAATGATGGTTTTGATAAACAGTTAATTATTTAAATAATGTTTCATGCAGAAATGCCTGAAATGTTCTCGGTCCAGCTCTTTAAAGGTGAAGGTGAGAGTGAAATGACTAGATTTAGCCTTTTCCCAGCTTTTCTAACCAAATAAACGATTTGAAGACGTCACCCTGGGCTCCTGGAAATTGTGAACAGTGTTTCTTTAACCAAATAATTCATTTAGAAAATAATCAGATCAATCAATAATGAAAATAATGGTCAGTTATATCCTGTAATATCGGGGTAATATCTGATTAAGTCTCTAAATAATGTGACAGAATTTAATATAATATTGATCAGTCCTACTGTGATTATAAATGAAGCCCAGTGTGAATTCATGTGGCTGCACAGGCATCAGTAAGGTAAACCATCTTGTGTTGTTTGCGGCTCAGGAGCCAGGTCTATTGTGGGTACTTTTTAATGTCTGCTGCTGAGGGCTGTGCCGACTGTCTCTGCTTTCCTCAGTGCTCCAGTGCTGCAGCCCTGTGATGTGTTTGAGCAGCCCCACCCTGCCGGGCCGAGGAAAATTGAATTCCACATCTCGGTTCCAGAGGTGGCACCTATAGCGGAAGGAAGTGGGCCAGGTCAAGAGGCGCAGTCTGAGGATGGCAGAGGTAAGACCTCCCACCGGCTCATCTCCTGCAATTAACAGTGGTTTATCATGTAACCTGTTAATGATTTTTTCTGTTAATTGACCGTTTAGTGGTAGTGAAAAGGGCCCATCACAGTTCTCTGTGGCCCAGTTCAATCAGGCTGACCAAGTTAAAAACCCTGAGATGATCAGATCAGTTTGCAGTGACGTAAAACAGACATAAGCAACAGTTCAAGAATGTTAAAGGATTTATCAGTTATCAGAATTACAGTTATCAGTTAACAGATTTTTCTGTTGACAAATTAATTGACTGATCATTTCAGCCCTGATCATGAGTGAAATAATGTTCTCCTCTGAGTTATTTCTGAGGAAATAAAAAAAACAGGTCTGGGCCCGTGTCCATGGAGCTGGTTTCCCAGTTCTAACTGGGCAAAAATTCTCAGTGACGTTTTAGTGAAAGTCTTTTATCAGTTGTCTTCTCTTAGGATGTCAGTCCTATCTCAGCCAGTGTTAAGCAGAGCTCCAGATGTGTCCACACTTGGAGACAGTGTCCATGCAGGGACATGTGTGGACAAACTTTTTAAAAGAGTTTTTTGGCATTTTTTTTTTTTAACATTTGTGAAACTGGACGTTAGAAGAGAAGATTCCTGGTTTGCAGTCAGAGAGCGAGATGCTCCACAGACGCCCACAGAGGGTTGGTACTATCACTGTGTCGTGTGCTGTAGGGCACAGTTCACTCAGTATGGCCTTTTGTAGGCAACATAAAATGCTGTGATAAATGACTGATCAGGATAATTTCACACTGTAAAAGTGTGTTTTAAATTATTTATTTTTTAAGCCACAAGCTACTGACCAGTGTTTATTTACAGCTAAAGCAAATGGCCCCTGTAATGACCTGATGTATAGCCTGCACTTTACAAAACGTTTGTTTTTTGCATGTTGAATTTCATCATTATCTAATTCTCCAAACTACAACTGTCAGGAACAAGATGAACATGCAGTTAATGATGATTTCTGCCGTGCAGCGACGTCACTCTCTCTGAGGAGCCTCTTCCTCGTGATAAATAACTTTCCAGAGGGACTCTGAAGCTCTTCATCAGCGTCCGTCTTCATAAACGCGGGCCCTGAACTTGTCACTGAGATATGGGATCAGTGGCGTCTGTGTGAGGACTTATTCAAACTGATACTGATATTCTCCATCTCTGTCAGATGAACAAATCTTGTTGTTTCCACTGACAAATAGAACAACAAAGCTACTTTTACAAGTGACCAGTCAAAATAAAGGCGACCAGTATTATCATCTGCGAACATACTGGGGGAATCGGTATAGAAAGGCACTGTAAGAATTTGATTGTCACTCTACATCATGTTTATTATCACATTGAAGCAGGAGGTGCTTCGATGCTCCTGCTGACGTAGGTTAAGGCCCTTGCCATGGGTGAAGTCAGAGCCGTGTGTTACACCGCTGTATATCACAGCAGAAACTCGCACCAAAAAGGTTTTCCCATTATCTGTATGAGGAAATGTCACTGGGGCCACAGCCTGTGTTACTTGTCAGCTATGCTGTTCCCCGGTCGTCTTATCTCCCTTCTTCCTAACTACAACCTCACTCCCTGGCAAGTCCCTGAGAAGTAAAATAGATCTCAAAGTCAAACACAAAAGATTTCCTAAAGGCGGGGGAAAGATAAACTGTGACAGGTGGCTTTTTGGATTAGTCTTGTTTTGGGGAAGTGGGGGTGTGGGATCCGATAAACAAGCTATTTAAATGAAAAGGGGAGGTGGGGGACAGATAAGGAGGAGGATAATTTTGAAAGCAGTGATCTAGTTCTGTGCCGAGAGTGTATCAGAAAAGCTCCCCAACACTTCTCGCTCCAGTGCACACACACGTACACCTTATGTGGATGACAAGCTTTTTTTCCCTCCTCGGATTTGTACGGGCTCACTGCTCTTCGTAATTCCATCGACAGCGTGTGTGTGCGCATGCATGCGCTGCTCAAAAGTCTGCCGGAGTTATCCGTCCTGCTGCCTTTCAGACTGGTGTGTGGGAAACAGGAGTGGATTTAAATTTGATTACAGTTCGTTATTTGACGCAGACTGAATGTGCTCACGGCTCAGTTTCTCTTTCAATGATCAGCATTAATTCTGTGTTTACTGTAATGAACCCTGATGAAGAAATCATTGTTTTCAACTCAGGTTATAACGATGCCATGCTTATAAATTTGAAACATCAATATGTTAAACTAATTATGACCGAGAGGATGTGCTTCCATTCTGCCGTCCTGAGCTTGTTTCCTTTACTGAAGAGGATAAACATTATGGAAGTGATTATTTCACCATCTGCTGTATTTGTGATGGAGGTAGAGTGTCCTCATCTGGTTCTGTGTCATAAAGAAATCCACCTGATTTCCCACTAAATCCTGTAACATCTTCTGTGACCCCCCCCAGGAGTGGAAGAGAGGGAGGCCGCTCCCTCTGTCAGTGATGAGACCGAGGTCACTGACGGTTTTGGGAAGCTCTACCCCAGCACCCAGGAGTCCCAGCAGCAAGAGGAGCACAGCGGCGACGAGCAGGATCTCACCTCGGACGTCATCTCCAGAAAGGAGCTGGAGAAAGGACGTCTGTCCAGAGATGGTGAGTATAACCTACATGAACAGCTGGGAGGAATAAGGTTTAACTTAGAGAGGAGAGAAGCATCAAATCTGAAAAAGGAAACTGATCAGATCCCACAGAGGAAGAGCAGCTAGTGCCGAGCATTGAACTTCAGCGTTACCTTTCACAGGTTAAACATATACATATATACAACATATACATATATGTTGTCTGTTTAGTCATGGAAGTCTGTAGAGTAATGCAATTTCAATTCTCTGTTTGTCCTGTACATACTGCAGAATTGACAATAAAGCTGACTTTGACTTTGACTTTGACTTAAAATGGGCCCAGTCTTTAGAGTTTGTCACCAGTGGTGGATTCTGACCTGAGACCATGTTCAGACTGGATCTGAAAGAGAGAGAGAGAGAGAGACATGAACCTGACGGGAGCATTTGTCTTGATAAAGTGTCATCAGAGTCTGTTGCGTCTGTAAATATCTCAGCCTCTTTGATTTCCAGCAAAAGGCCAAATAATATCAACCTTAACAGAAACAGGTTCTGAGCAGAGACACTGAATTCAGTCTCAACCTGAAAACCAGTCTTTGCATTTTCAGTCCTGGATTAAAATCTGTTTATATGAACAGTGAGTCAGATGACCACATGTCGTACTGTGTGAGGAGCTACAACAACACAGTAACTAAACACATAAATATTCCTCACATGAAAGCAGATGAAAGCTAAAGTTGCTCGTTCTCTGTTTGCTTAATGTTCACAACCAACCTCCAAACAACAGCTAACAAGTATGCATCCATTAACATTTACACCATGTTTGAAGAATTGATAGGTAATTTGCAGTTACAGCATTTTTCACGTGCAGTTGTAGTTTTGTGAAAACAAATCCTGTTTAATTGGTGCTTTGCTTCTTTCATCTCTTCCACCTGAATCCACATTTGAGCTTTGTTTCTAGAGTGAAAATCTAATAAACAGAATGAGTTGGAGAAAAACCTGGCTAACAGTTTGCATAAGGAAAAAAATCCAAGTTTGGGAACACGCCTGAATAATGAAGCTCCACATTGGCAATTTCAGTCAGCCAGAACTGTGTTGCTTCTGTGGCTGAGCCAGTGTTTATGACAGAAGAGGATCCCTGTTCTTTACTGCACGTACTTGGTGAGCAGGAGTACTGTGTGGTGTTATTCTTTGTTCTTCCCTCCACTGACACACATTGTTCAGGCATGTTTTCCATACAAATACAGCGCACACCTGCTGGGACATGATAAGTCATATGTGAGAAATGTACGGGGTGGTGGGCGCTCAGTCTCCAACCTTTTTTCCTCTGAGAGCAACAAAATGAAAGTGGCTGAGAGCTTCTCATGTCTCATATTACTGTTTACATTTATTCACACATGGTATTAACCAGCTGAATAAGCTGATTTCTTGTAAAAACGTGTCATTTTTTTAGTCATAATTCAAACCTGAACACACAGACACGATGCACATAGCTTTAGATTCACTCCGTTGCATCTGCAGCAGATTTACTGAGAGGTTTACTGCTTCATGTTGCTTCATGTCCTACACCTCCATGGTTTGTACCTGCTACATTCTCTGAACCCGTGGCTGAGCTCCTGTAACCCACAGACTGAGCATCGTGTGGGAGACCCCTGCTTTAATGTCTCCGTGCATCTCTTGGCCTGGTTCTTCTGTCCACTCTCTCTCTCTTAAATAAAACACTGAGTGAATGTTCCGGAGTTGGAGTGACTTTGAATCTACCTGTATGTGGCTATAGACAGTTCTGTGATCCTTTGTACCTGGTTTTCAAATGCACCTTGTATCAAGTTTTTCCTCTTTTAAAACAGAGATGAAAAGGATGTCTGTGTTTAAAAATTATGAACCTGGTGAGCCAACCTGCAGGCTGTACGTGAAGAACATTGCAAAGCAAGTGGAAGAGAAAGTAGGTGCATTTATATAGTGTGTGTGTGTGTGGGGGGGGGTGTGTGCTTATTCTGGAGTTTATATTTGTTGCTTGAATCCAGAATATGTCGTCAGGATGTTACTGATGATAATTATTAAATGTTATTAAATAAAAATCATCGCTGCCTTCATATCCACATATTGACTGTTCTTCCTGATGTGTCTTATCTGTCTTCCAGGACCTGAAGTACATCTACAGCAGATACATCGACCCTTCGTCGGAGGCTGAGAGGAACATGTATGAAAACAGACTCTGACTCTTATGAACATGTGTTATGTGTCTCTTCAGCCCAGCTTCTCTTCTTCAGCTGTTTGTGACCCTCGTAATTTGTCACTTTCTCTTGCTGCCTGTGAGTTGTGTTATTAATAAGTATCTAACCTGACGCAGAGATCATGGGGGACATTTTATGTGCTGCATAGCAGTACAGTAATATTCCACCTGAGTCATCAGACCCAGCGTATGTTGAGTGGAAGGCCAGACTCTGAACTCAGATGTAGGTGATAAACAGGAGGGTGTAACTCTGCCAGAGACACAGCTGAGGCTTTTTTCTGTTTGACAGTTACTTCAGTTTATGTTCTTACCTTTAAACATGCTGTGCAGGTAAATACTTTTAAAATGTTCTTTGAAATCCAGAGCTCAGGTTTTCCTGTTACCTAAACATGGAGCAGCTTCATAAAGAGGTGCAGTGATATACAGAGTGCATGTTTGGACAGGTGTCTCTGTCAGAGGGTACAGTGTGGACAAGAATTAGATGCAGAGGATTAAACTTACTTTAATTTAGTGGGAAAACATTTGAGTGTCGCACCAGTGACAGACACTGTTTGCAGACATCGTGTTTCCTGAATCAGTTTGTCCAGTGCTTCCCAGTGAAATCTCAATCTTTAAGCTCTGCCTCCATATGTTTGAGTATATTCACATTAACACGGTCAAAACAGTTTTTCTCATCCAGCAGAAGCTTTTCCCAAACACTTTACACCCATGATAGGAACCAGATCAGAGCGGGTCGGGTCTGTGTGGTGTCAGTGTTTACAAGGTCTTTCTGTCTCATGTTAAACGTCAGCACAGCTGCTGTCATGAACCTGATTACCATCATAAGATACAGGGATACAGATACAGATTTACTCTGAGCAGAAGTTCTTTCTAAAACCACGCAGAAACACGAGCATAGACGCAGGTCACACAGGAACAGCTCGGTGTTGTGGGCACTTCTGAGCTGGTTCATTTGACTCACTGACACATGACTGACAAGCTCTTTTTGTTTTGTGGGCACAGAAGCAGAAAAGCTTTTCCTCTTGTGAGACTGAACAGCCACAGTATGATGTTGGCTCGCTGTGATAATGACGTGCCCCTGCTTTCCTTTTTTCCTCAGGTTTGACATTGTGTTAATGAAGGAGGGGCGGATGAAAGGACAGGCCTTCGTAGGACTCCCCGGTGAGCAGAGCGCGGAGAAAGCCCTGCGGGAAACCAACGGCTACGTTCTCTATGACAAACCCCTCGTCGTCGTATCCTTTTATTCCCTCTCAAGATGAAAGGAGGACGAGGGTCTGTGAAAAGAGGTGGAAATCCAGGTTTCTGTTTATTGGGTAGAGTGGGTTCTGTGGTGTGTAGAGCTGGACTCATACATGTGTATAAATATCTGTTCACAGGTAAAATTGTGATAGATAAAGTCTAACTGGCAGAATCTATGAGACATCTGTCTTATGATTAAAATGCTCATCACCAGTTTGAGCTGCTTTCATTAAAGTGTTAAATGACCCTAAAAGATCATTTAAAAAAGGAAATGAAATCCTGGAAGTGCCAATGCACAGAATCACAGCTAACTAAACACACATAACATGACACGCTTCATCAGCTTCATCAGCTTCATCAGCTTCATCAGCTTCATCAGCTTCATCAGCTTCATCAGCTTCATCAGCTTCATTAAGTGGACCCTTCCCTTCACAGATGTGTTGTTGGACTGTGGGTGAGGGGACAGAGCTGGAGCTCAGACTGCAGCTCCTGTGTTGGATTATATCCACGACTCAAACAGAGCTGTTGTGAATTAGTGAGATTACAAACATGCATCATTTCCTGTGAATCCCCTCAGAGACAGGAAGGGGATCTCCAACCAGTGCAACTAGAAGAACTGATAAATAAAGACATAAATACTGAACGAAAACATATTAAAGTGCTGTTGGGGTTGGATTTTCTGGAAAGCTTATTAAAAGGGTTTTGATGATGACAGGCTGCTGCAGGACTGAGTGAGCTGGAAGAAACAGCCTCTCACCTGTGGCCCCCCCCCATCCTTTAACTTACCACATGGGTGAGAAATTTGAACGATCCGTGTGAATGACAGTCACTGTCACTGATGAAGAGAGCCAACCTCACAAAGACGAGGCACCCAAACTCCTACCGGGTCCATTTTTGGCCAATAGTCTTCTGGCATTTGTGAGCAAACAGCTGTGGCCTTTTCTCAAATTAAATTCATATGAGGTGACGAGTGTCAGGAGGCAGAGAGCCCCCGTGGCTTAAAGCTGCTGCACAGAAATCCTCAGTCTGTGAACCTGAGCTGAGAGCTGGGCCTTCTGGGATATCTTCTCTGCAGGTGTGATACCTTTATAAACAGACAGGTAAACAAGTAGAACAGTTGTTGATGAAGTTGTAGGGATTTATTAAATGAAACCGTTCATGTCATTACCTGAAGAGAGAGCGAACATTTACCTGTTCAATGAAAATGTCAGTGAACCTTAACTATGAATTCACAGCAGTTTGCCAGATCTGCAAGACCAAAACAAGACGACAGCGATGCCAGGAGGGGCCCCAAACAGAGATGAGCTGAGCAGGTGAGCGAGACAGAAGAAGAAGAAGAGCATGTTTCTGTGTGTGTGTGTGTGTGTGTGTGTGTGTGTGTGTGTGTGTGTGTGTGTGTGTGTGTGTGTGTGTGTGTGTTTGTGT
>JBBMJY010000013.1:18102963-18143163 GCA_037833715.1 Toxotes lorentzi
GTGTGTGTGTGTGTGTGTGTGTGTGTGTGTGTGTGTGTGTGTTTGTGTGTGTGTGTGTGTGTGTGTGTGTGTGTGTGGAACAGGCCTAATTATCATTGTAATGGTGTTTTCTTTTACGTCTGTGTTTTACACTTTATGTATCCAAGATACCCAGGCCTGATATTGTGGCCCAGCAGAACCATTCGTATCCTTATTCTGGAATATCCTTTGGAAAAAACTAAAGAGCATGAGGGCAGTTTATTCATAGCTGTTGTTTGGAACTTAAACAAGCAACTGGATCAGTATCACAGTTGAGTTTGACGAGGACTGAGAACCATGCAGTGTTTCTCAGGCTGTTGTATTATTGTGTTGTTGTTTGTTGAGTGTTGACTCTCTTAAATGTCTCCTCACAGTCTTCTCCACCTTGTTCTACTGAATTTCAGGTGATGGTCGTCAGAGGTCGTCTTCGTCTTTTATGATTAAATAAAATATTTTATTAAATAACTTTGGTTGTGTTTTCTTTCTGTCACAGACTCACACACATATGTCATCATTTGTGGGTACACTTCAGTCAAACTATCATAACTGATTATCTTTAGTCCCAAACTTAAAATCCTGACAGCCGAGTAAACACAGACTGGGGAAGGAATATGAGCTGGAGATTGGCTCTGCAGCAGATGGTCGGCTGTCAACACAGCGGAGAACCCACAGTCCTGAAGAGACGGCAAACAAAGCAAACAGACTGCAGTCTGAGGGAAATTGCTGGGGTCTGGGTTAGCTTACCTTTACAATCCCTGCCTGGCTCCATCTGTGTGATTATAGAGAGCAAACCTTGGAGGGTGGACCCCCCACCCCCACCCCATCACCCCTCATATCTGAAGATGTGGAAATCAGAGTGGGTTTGTCCTCTTTAGGTGTAAGCTGTACCTGCAGTTTACTGGCTGCAGCTCAGTCACAGCTAAATTAAAGTTGGTGATGTCTGTGATCTTTAAGACATTAATATACTGTGGAGAGCAGCTGCCCAGATGTGGTCTGGTGTGATGGATGTTTTCTATAATGCCTCAGGGTCTTAGAGTGGCACCATGTATCTGTCCATGTCTCAGCCAGAGCAGATTAAGCTGCTGTTCCTGTGTGTGAGCCTCAGACAAACTAAGACAGGAGTGATGAAGTTTAATTCTAGAGGTTTTTATTTTTGACCAAACTGGAATACAAACACGACAGAGAGTGTGCAGACAGTTCACATCTGGAAACTCTCAGAAATAGGAATAAGACAAAAAAAATACAGAAGCTATAAATGATTTAAATGAGGACAGCACTTATCTGCTGTGTTCAGGTTCATATCCACCTGCACAGGTGAAGACTGACCAGGTGCAATAACAAACTGTTCCTGAATTCTTCTTTAAATACTCTAGAGGCAGGTGACAACAGCTTTTCTAGATTTCTGTTTAAATCCAGTTGTGTTCGTAGCTGCAGCTGTGACACTTTGCTTAAAAGAAACGTTTTATAAATGTCCGATTTGTGGAGTGGAATTTTAAGCTGTGCAAGAACAAAGGCGAAGAGGCTTTTAGAACGTTGTGACAGTTTAAAGCTCCACATTTCACAAATGTGATCCTTTATTCTATTTGACTTTATCAATTCATTATGCTTCAGACTGTTTCTTTTTTTGAACCAAATTCCATTCAAATTTCAGTGACTTTTCAGCTGAGGGATCCTGTGGGCGTAAAGACTCCTAATGAAACTGCTGCATTTTGGATCCTGTTCAGAAAACTGTGTGTAAACGATGCTACTGTCAGACAGCAGCCGTGACACCGCAGGCTATTTCAAAGTTCAAAGAGACGTTTAATTTTGAAGAAACCATGTTGCACTGTTAAAAAAAACAAAAAAACAAAAAAAACAACTGCATTTGATTTAATTAAGCCACCAACTGTTTTACATTGTCCTGAATGTTTCCTCACACTGCCGTCACCAACCAGCCCTGAGTCACAAATATGGACGCTGAATCCGATGAGTCACGTGATCCTGTCTCATCACATCCGCCCTCTAACCTATGATGACGTAGCCACCAGCTGATCTGACAGGCCTATAATCTGCACATGCAGCAATGGCAGTTTAATGGGATGTGATTGACCTCAGTATCCTCCAGAGGGGAAACAATGATCCGATCATAAACCTCATCATTAACCTTTTACCAAGCTGTTTACATGCAGCACTGACCCACTGATTCACTGTGAAGCTTTACAGAAACATTTCAGGCAGTGTTTTCTGTGAAGTGTCAAATCCACTGAAAGCCTCCTGATTTTATTTTTGTGTAACTTGGCTGTGAAATCAGCTGTAGTTCATTAAGTCCCAGCCCTGCTCATGAGTTCAGCCTCTCTCTGGTTAAGCTCCAGCCGCACTGAGTTATTAATCACATGTGCTCGTCTGCTTCGACCTGCAGCTCATACGTCAACGCCAGTGTGAGGGAGGAGTTCCCATCTGTGCCCTACTCTGCCCGCCATCTCAACGATGACAAATGTGCCACCTCTGCAGTGGAAATATTGAGAGTTACCAGGACATTTATCAGGTAACATTTGAGCAATATGAAAGATAACCTTTTGTAAGTGGACACAGATAAAGATGTATGTTCTGCCGTTCCTTTGCACAGGCTCCATCTCTGTGTAATACTGCAGCTACTCAGAAGTCAAATCATGGTAATATGTTTCTTATTTTGGGTCCAACCAGGTGTGTAGTCTGTTTGCTGGATGGAGCCTGTGGATGAGTGGCTATGTGTATGTAGTGTTGCAGGCTGTGAGCGCGTGTGGTCACTTTGTACCAATCAACATTCATTTCTGCCTTCGAGCTGCGTTACTCTTAACGTTTCCTCTTAATCTTATTAAAACTTTAAAAAAATTGAAGGAAACATCAACGAGCCTCAGGCCATCAGGTGTCCTCAGACACCTCCACTGACAACACCTACACTGTGTCTGAATTTGCCTGTGGGCTTCTGTGCAATATTCTCAAGGTTTTGTTTGGCCTGGTACAATGAGACCTTCTGTTTTTACTGACGCTGAATTTTAATTCTTCCACACGCTGGTGTAAATCACAGTCAGTCAGTCAGTGTGGTCCCCGGTCACTGTGATGGCAAAGCATCGGTTTGTCACATCAGGGACGAAGGTTCAGTCAGACATGGTCGTACAGATGATACCGTCCAATCAGTGAGGAGGAGTCTGCTTTACAAACACACGCCAACATTTTGGTTAAGTTAAACAAAACAGGAGGCCTCACTGCACGCAGCAGCCGATGAACACTTCAGGTCTCTGCTTTGACTCATGTAGTGTTTCATTTTACAGTCTGTCGTCAGTGAGGAGCCGTTTCTCAGTTTCTCTGGTGAATCAGGGACCAGTGCTGTCGCCTGCTCAGGGTGGAGGTTCGGGTTCAACAGTCAAATTAAAAGTTAAAACTCTTTTAACCAGTCGTGCTGCTCAGCAGTTTATTAAAGGTAGTAACATTAATGTTGTGTCCCACTGAGCTTTAACATGCATTTGTTGCTGGCTGTGATTCTGATGGCTCAAATCAAATTAGTGTGTAATTGCTTTTTTACTGGATGTTGGACTCTGATGTAAAATTTATGAAGCTGGTGTAAAAAAATGTCTGATTCATGTTTGTTTTTAATAGATGCCACTGAGGATGAACCCTGTGTTTTTAAAAGGCTTAATGAGGTTTAATTTCACCTTAGACAAATTCCTGTTGTTTATCTAAAATGCTTTTTGTGCACATTTGTTTGTAATTTGGCTCAGACAGAAGATCTGAAGCTAAAGGTTGATTTCTGTTATTTGATGTTTGAGCTACAAACACAAACAAGAGACTAATGGATGTGATTTTCTTAATCCCTGTTTTAACATGCAGCTTAATGGGCTTCATTTGTCAGATATGAATCAATTTGAATTTGAAAGAGACCATTAAAAGCATCAGTGCTGTAGAAAGCTTTCATCCGTCATTATTTTATCACCACTGAAACATCAAGGTCAAACTAACCTGCTGCATATCAGATGAGGATCATGTCTCAGGAAGGTGTCCTGCATGTTCAGCACACAGTTCCTGAGACGGAGCTGCTGATGGGACTGTCATGTTACAGTGAGTGTTTGAAGGAAGCTCGTCAATGACAAAAAAACCAACAAACCAAAGAACAAAACAAAAACAGGGGGTTGATGCTTTTCTCAGTTCTGTTTCACAGCAAACAGTTTGCTGTAACCAATGAAATGATGAACAGTTCAGTGTAATGGAGATGTGTTTTAATCCTCCTCCTCCTCTGAACACGTCTGCCCCCAAAGACTAAAAGACTGAGGGGACAGAGAATGTCCACATTAACTGTATTTAGATGGTGTCTCAGAATAATTGTCTCCTGACGTGGACGTTCTTGAAGAACGGCCTTTCTCTGGGGTAGATTTGGAGGTTTTAACCTGAACCCTGACAGAGCCAGGCTCTGTCCCTCCGTGTCCAGTCTCTCGTTACTCTGTGCTAAGCTAACGGGCTGCTGGCTGTAGCTTCATATTTAGAAGTGAGAGGTGAATCAACCTTCTCATCTAGTTCTCATTAAAGAAAAGCTGGACCACCACAGTGTAGATGTCACATTCAGCTCAGTGGAGGCGCAGAGGTAATCACGGTGCATGTTCTTGAAATGCTTTAAATCCTCTCGACCCTGTGGGGCGTCCAGCTGCACACGGACATCAGCAAACACAAAGCTGTTGTAAACGTTCACCTTTAAATGATGAATACTCTTCGCGAGGGCGGCGGGTTCCTACAGACTCACAGAGGCAGCGGCCACAGAGGTCACTGAGAGGTGGGACTGTATTCGCTGCATGTCGTCAGTGTGTCGGTCAAAGGTCATTAGAACCAGAATAAAGACTGACCAGACTCACTGGTCCAGTTCATCTGAGGTGACTGACACTTTAACCTAATGTAAGAAATGTCCCATGGTGCTTTGCGGCTGCCTCAGGGGCCTGCTGAGACACTTGGTGGTGTTTTTATTAATTGTTGTAACTGTGTGTTAAGATGAACCAGGTCACAGTTTATACTGGAGCTGTTTCTGAAACAATGACGCGTCGACCTGAGTTCGAACTGAAGCTGAAGTCAACGCTTCCTGTCCCTCTCTGAATCCTCTTCCTGTCTGGAACAACCTGAGCGTGAGCTTCTGCTGATGCTGAAGGAGCAAATAGTGGAAGACGCACAGTGCTTAGTCAACTGCAGAGAGTATGTGTGGTTGTCAGTCTTACAAGTGTTTCAGAGAGCAAATGTGTCAATTCTAAGGTATGCTTATTCATTATGAAGAGAGTGATGGCTTGACCATGCATATTTCATGCTTTTAAACTCTGCAAGTTTCATGAAGTTGTCCGAGTGAGTAGCATTTAATACTGAAGTGAAGTAATGTGCTTGAATAATTTATCTATAACGTCTTTGATAAGAAATGTGTCCAAGGTCATCAGTTTTATCGAAGCCAAGACCTTTATTTATTCATCTTAATTGCATATTGAGCCTGTTTATCTTTGGAGCCTTATGGATGGAATTGATTTGGTGCATATGGAGTGATCCAAATCCACTTCTCCCATCTGAGCTCTTAATGTTTAAGCTTTTTCCGAGGAGACAACTCTCTTCTCACGTTATGCAGTGGATATGGTGAGAGCACAAGATCTTTGTCAGTTACTGCTCAGCCCTGTAAAGACTGGATGGGTATGTAAAAGTACACCCTGCTTTCCTATAAAGTGCTCATCCCCAGTGCGAGTCGCTTCCTCCCTTTTCTGACATTACACCTCCTTTCTCATTGCTCTGCCCTGTGCTGTCCGAGTTGCCAACTAAATCTCAGCCTCATCTTGTCCGTCGTAACCTTGTTTATTCCCAACAGTGGCATTAGCAAAGCTGTAAAAGTATTTATGGGGGTACAAATGTGGGACAGCCAATCTAAGCTAAATCTATAAATCCTGGATGTTGATTTCTCAGGGCCAGTAGGTGCAGGCCGGTGATCAGCAGAGGTAGAAAGTATTCCCCGGGTGACTCTGTGTGACTAACGCACGGAGGCCGAGCAGCATGCCAAACACTGCTAAGGTGACACTGTTGTGCTTTTAATGCGGCCAAGCTGGCCTTCGCCTCCGAAGTGAGACACCGCCCGGCTATCCATCTACCATGAGCTCATATCATTAGCTAACACCCAACAGGGACCTGACTCAGCAGGTGTGTGTGTGTGTGTGTGTGTGTGTCACTCTGCACCCTGTCCTTGGCTTGTTTGGGGATTGTAGTTACAACACAGGCTCAGACTTACAGTTATTAAAAGAGTGTGTAGAGCTCAAACATGGAGGTGCTGCACAGTGAGTGGGTTTTACAGCAGCAGAGAAACAACAGAAGGAGCTGACACACATATCAGAGGCCTGTAAAGTTTTTACAGCTGATGTGTTTGCAAACACGCCGAGCAGACGTGGAGCGTTAGCATTAGCGTTCATTTTCTGGCCACTTGACAAATAACTGTGCTCTTCACCTGCTCAAGGAGCTGCTTGAGGCTCCTCTGCTTCACCCAGTGGTGTCTGTTTCTCTGGTTTTTGGTTCTGGGACAGAAGCGTTCAGTAGGTTAATCCGGCATTTTGCTGGAGATGGCTCAGACCCTTACAACCAAAACAATCAGCTAAAAGAGGCTGGAAAGTTCAGTACAGTTTGTTGATAGTTCTCTGTGTGTCGATCGCTGTCAGTGATGTCGGCTCAGCACATTCACAACCCCACATTCATTATTAAATATGGTGGCACATTCTTCTGCCAACTACCCAGCATGCTAACAGAGGCTACAGCTCACTAGCCAGACAGCTAATACAGAAAATGTCCTGTAGCTGCATGAATGGCCTTTTCAGTCATTCTAGCTAAGTTCATCAGAAAGAAAAGAGAAGCCTGAACTGGCCACGCTGTCGGTGAGAAGGCATCTGTCTTTGCATGAGTGCTGTGATGGACTGATGGACGTCTAACCATGTTTGGACGTATAATCAGAGTCCAAACATGTGTCTGCAGAAGACTGAAGAGAGCAGAAGCAGATTAACAGAAAAATAACATTAGACTGTCGTCATGACCTG
The DNA here is from genome assembly GCA_037833715.1 of Toxotes lorentzi. Classification (NCBI taxonomy): domain Eukaryota; kingdom Metazoa; phylum Chordata; class Actinopteri; family Toxotidae; genus Toxotes; species Toxotes lorentzi. The sequence goes on from JBBMJY010000013.1 coordinate 18,110,028, forward strand.
CGTCATTGCTGCAGTCAGACTGTGAGACTCTCTCAGCCATAATTAGACCCACAGCACCGATGTTTGCTAAATAAATGTTGTTGAACACGGTGTCATACTTGTTTACTGTCAGTGTGTACAGGTATTGATGATCTGTCTTATGGCAGAAGCAAGTTGAAGACCACATCTTTTCAACTTCAGTCAAACTTGTCTCCTCTTGTAACCTTGTGCTTTCCTCAGCGTGGTGCAGGAAAGGAGCTTCCATCAGCTTCCATCTCTAATAAGATTTACAGCAGGGTGATACGTCTCGGGAGCTCTACCCTCAATATTGGCGAGAAAATCAATGTGGTGAGCAAACTTACCAGCACAGTTTGCAATCAGCTGCTGGGTCAAAAGTAATCACTTTTGAAATTGTAATCACTTTTGAATTGAAATAATCCTGAAAGGTTTCCCCACTGTAGCAAAGTTAATAACAAGAGTCATCCAGACCTACACCTTGAATTACACATAATCCTTGTATCATGAATAATTACCAGGAAGGGTCAGAAACCGTGATCTTACAGAGCGCGTCTCTCAGCTTGACTCCTCTCAGCTTTCAGCAGACGCCTCCCTCCTGGATGTGCAGCTTCTCACTGCTTAATTCTTTGCTCTGACGGAGGAACGGTCCCTCGGCAGCCACGGACCTCATTATCAACAATTTCTCACTTGTTTACATTAATCCCATCTAGATATCCTCTCATTCCCATGGCAGCACTTTGTGATTTGGCTGTGTTGTCACGGTTTTGATAGACAGTCGGCCCACATTCACTAATTAGCTGTGAATATTGGCTGCATGCGGCTCTGGAAATTCTTTCCTAATGCTCCGTAATGGGAGTCAGGTCATTTGTTAATACTATGACTGCAGATTAAAAGGCCTTACATGAGCACACCCCCACTGAGCTTTCACATAACTCCTGTTTCTTTGCTGTTTTATTATTTAGGGGCTACAGCCAGCAAAGCAAGGTGCTGTGGGGGCAGGACCGGTTGCACTGTACCTCAGGGATGCGATGAGCCGTCTGCCGTTCTTCTTGAGCCTCTCGGTTTGGGGAGATAAAGCAAACTCTGCAGTAAAGTGTGTCTGCCAGTCAACTGTCAGACAGCCGGGTCAGGTCTTTGTCAAAGCCTCAATCATTGGAGTTTATGAGAGGTCAAGTGGAGTTGTTTTTGTCTGAATAGCAACCCCCTCTTGTTTGCTTCTCCAGGGTAATTAGATTTATTTTTGCAGTGCTGAAAAACAAACAGGCCTTTCTCATTTCTCAGACCTTAAGATTCTTTTTTTTCAAAGTGTCACTGACGTCAGATCTGCTCGTGTCTCTGCAGTCTCTACTGTATAAACTGTCCGTTATCAGACATTGTCTTAGGAGGAATTCCAGATGATTCTCTGGTGTCATTTACTCCAAAGATCTCCTGAATACATGTCTGGAGAGTGAGTTAACCTTTAATCTCTCATATCATGATTCATTAGGAGATAATCTGTGTGTGAAGAGAGAAGAGGAGGTTGTTCATGCACACACCTCCCTCAGTATTATCCTGTTCATATGAGGCCACTAACTCATGGTCATAGACTCAGCCTTCCTGTTGAAGGACAGGCTGACGTGCATCTTTTTCACCTTTTCTCACCTTGTTCCTGTTTTTTTTTTTTGTTTGTGACCAGCAGGCAGGAAACGGTCTGATCATGTCAGTCTGCATTGGCTTCACTTCAGCTGTGTCCAGCACGGTGTGTACTGTGTGTTCATAATGCTGTAAATGAAAACTGATAACAAACTGTGACCCTGAGTGTTCACTGTGCCTCCATCAACCAGCATCTTTAAAGTTAAACTGACTTTAATCAGTATTTACTCCATATGTACTGTATATTCTTGGTGTTTTGGGGTTTGTTTTTAATAATAATGATATTATTATAAATTTTTTTTTTTTTTCTAGTGTAACGTCCCCTGCTGTGGTGGATTCCAGGCTGAAACTGTTTGTACTGATAACTTGATTAGTGCGAATCCTGTGCATGTATAAGCATATGAACGTAACAGTTCAATTATCAGTTCAGTTCAAGTGGTGTGTGTGTGTGTGTGTGTGTGTGACAGAGAGAGAGAGAGTACATGTGTGAAAGACAGAGATGTCAGCCTCAGCCCCCTCCTCCTTCCTCCTTTGATATCAACACAGGGTTCCCATTAGTTAAATGCAGTCCTGGGGTCTTTCGGTTTCTCCCTGTGAGTGTGAGTCTTCTCCTCAGCTCCTGGTCTGCAAAGCAGCAGTAATGATCATGGAGAACCGGGAAAGCAGATCCATCAGGTCCACCACTGAACTACCGGCACATCAGACCAGCGGGCATTTCTTACCCACTGTCTGGCATGCGTTTGATAGCATGTGCGTTCATAGACGCTGCCGTGTGGAGCCGTCGATGCGCGGCAGGGCTCTCTACGTGGTGCTCTCTGCAGTAGGTCCCAGTGTGATGTACAATAATGACCTGTCAGAAATGCAGGCCTCTGAAAACAGGCATAATCCACAGAGGCTATCTGACTAAATGAATTCTAACAGGAGCCAAGCTGACCCCCCGAGACCTCTGAACAGCATTATCTATTCCACTGGTCTCTTATCAAAACTGACACGGAGAAAGAAGCATACCAAAATAGCACATGCTTGGCTGGAGGGGGACTGGTGCTGTGGTTTGGCTCATGACAATTATTCCTTTATGCATATTTTATCTCATAACTTCAGTTTCCATGTAGCTTCGTTGTTTTCAGCCTTTATGAAGTTAAGATTTCAGATTAATTTCTTTTCTGTTTAATGTTTAATAGAATATTTGCATCATTAACTGGGACAGAGCTTCTGTTGTCCAGTCCGAGTTTCTAAAGATGAACAAGCCTCAACTACCCACACATGACATGACAGGATGTGCAGCGTCAGTGTGCTGTTAGCCGCCACTTTCTGTAGTAAGGCTCTTGGTAATAAATTGAATTTGAGGAGACTGTGACAGCCTGATTTTACGGCTCAGAACTGGAAGTGTACCTGTGGCAGGAAAGTAGTTTAAACATTTTATATGGACCAGAGATCCAGGGCTGTGTTTGCTGTCAGGGGAGCAGCCGTAGAGAAGCTGTTTGTGATAACAAATAATTGATTAGATTAAAGCTGCAAAATGCAAAAATGTAGAGACAGAACACATCATCGTAAATCACAGAGTGGAACTGCAGCAGGGAGGAGACACTGATGAATTTCAGGTGCAGGTGTGGTTCAGGAGGGAACCTCTGACACAGCTGTGCATTCAGAGAAGAAGAGACCAGTTTAAATTTAACAGAGTCATTCAGCATTCAGCAGTCATTTTCAGCCTGGGCCTTGTTTCAGTGACTTTTAGCTTCTTTTGTTCTGATGGTTAATCACTAACTTCACTGCAGGAGCTTCTCCCACCTCAGTCTGATGTGGTACACACTAACATCAAACTGTCATGGAATCTGCCTGCATCGGTTTCTGGCTACACACTGTGTAAAACTCACACATGTTGTGATATATGTTATTTTACAGCTGGACTGAGTCCAAGAGTGGGTCCGTGCTAAGTTTCCTGTGAGGGGGACATTGAGGGGGACGCCGCTGTCGGCTGAGTCAAAGGTGCGTTCCTGTCAGATGTAAGTGACGCTAAACCTGAACCCTCATTCTGCCAAAATTACTTTTTGATGGAATCTTCAGCCCATAATAATCCCATTCAGTCAAATAATCAGTCTGCATAAAGCTCTGAGTGTGACTGAACCTAAGGTGTCACCATTCAATTAGGCTGAGATTTTGATCTCCCTGTGGTTCAGCTTGTCAAGCTGAATAATAAAGCCGTCACCCCTGAAGGTGAAAACCGTGGATGGAGACCTATTGTCTGGAGGATTGACAAGGGTTGATGCAACAGGCTAAAGTGAGTTAAGGCCTTCACACACGCACACACACACACACATACACACCGACACACTTCCTCTCTCCTCACCGCTCGTCCTCCTTCCGTCCCCAGAGAGGGTATTTTTCATGCTTTCAAACCACCGAGCAGTGACAAGCCTCTGACAACCGCTGCTTACTGTGACACCTTTGTGGGTCCAGAGGAGGTTTCCACCACAGTGCCTCCTTTGACGGGCTTTCTAGAGAGAAAACACACATTATGCTGCCATAACGCCCAATTTGATTGATTGGCACAGTCAAACTTTTAGGAGAGAGAGATGCCACAGAAGACTCTGACACAGATTTATTTTATTTTTTTCCCAGTGAAAATTTGTGGAGTCTGTAACTCTCGATCTTACTCCAACTACTCCCCCCAAAACATTTAGTTCCCATCACCAAAATCTCAAAGTGTGATGTTATTTACCATCAGTGCATGAGAACATTTACAGAACACACTTAACAATGAGATTGTGGAAAATAGATGACATTATCAACCTAATGCTAATTTGCAGCACCAATTATTTTTTCAGAAAAACATGTTCTTCATCAGTATAATGAGCAAAGTCAAAAAATATTCATATTGAACCTAAACCCACTCCTACAGAACCACATCTGCTCAGAGCAACGTGTGAACGTGTGATTCACATTCACAGTTTCTTGGTTAAGTTTAGGCCCCTGATTATAACATGACTCCTCTTTTCCCAAACCTGTTTTTAGACAAAACAAACCAAACAAACACCATCGCTCCTTTTGAGAAGATTTCATCGCGATGATATTAATCCACAGAGGAGATAACCAACATCCTCTCAGCCTTTCCTCATCTAAGACTGAAACATGAAAGACAACGTAAAGTCCTCATTTTTGTAGCTTGTTTCTCAGTCACATGCTCTCACACTCTCCTGTCGTCTTCATGGACGTGGTTGGAACGAGTTTCTCCAGCAGTGTCGGTGGCTCTCGTTGTTCTTGGCTGACTGACAGATGGTTCGGTCCCTGCTTCATTTCTGCAGTAAAGACTTTGGGACACAACTTGTTTTACTTGTTGGAAACTACTGTAGGTTAAACAAGAAATAACCCATAATGCAACACTTCCTATAGGAGCTGGAACAGAAATCAGATGTTGTTAATGTGAAATTGTCTCGCCTTTCGTATGAGGAACATTTCACATCAGAACACGTGTAATCGGAGGAGCTTGGGTTGAAATATGTTTCAGATGATGGGCTAACTTTTCAAAATGCTCCACTACAGAGCCAGAAAGTCGCATAGACTCTAACAGGGATCTTACAACAATCATTTAATAATAAAATAATCAAAAATAATACAATTCATTAATGAGCTGATTTTGAGCAGCATTATGTTTATTTTGAAAGGTTCATCAGGAAACAGATTTATTGTATGAGCTGAGCTAAACAGCTTTTTCTTTGGGACCTTTGTCTTTATTTTCTCCATGTTGGCTTTTTGAAATTTCCTGGAGCCTTCATCTCTGAGCCTTTTAGCTAATGTCCTGTCCACAGAGAAAGCTGTGGCTGTGCTCTGCAGTGTGTGTCAGAGGGCAGCGCCTTGCCTTCACAAAGAGGCCACGTCGGTTTCAGCCGACTGCAGCTGTGGCACTCGCCATGTGTGGCTGGGAGACTGGATACCTGCTTCACAGCATCCATCCCTCCCTCTGCCTGAACCCTGCACAGGGACAGCCTCTCAAGGTCAGTCAACCTGCCTCACACACACACACACACACACACACACACAGAAAACCCTTTCCGTGAAATTAGGAATTGGTATGGCCGTGAAGTCGTCATTCACATGAGCTAAGACAAGGGTGAAATGCCAGCATGACATCCCAATTTGTTGTCATGGCAACCCAGAGACTTGATGAAAAACCCAAGAGCGAAAATACAAAAACAAAAGCAAGAACGAAAACATTATAATAAATCATCTGTTTTTCCAAAATGTGGCATGAAGAGACCATGTGGTGGAGAATCTGAGCGCGAAAACAGAGCAGCTGCTGACAGCTGCCGCCTTTGGGGGAATCACAAAATGTGAAGCAAGTACGCTGACATTTCCCCAAACCAACATTTGATGACTTTCACCCCAAACAGAAGACACTGCAGACATTTTGGGTGAGTCCTCTTCTTTGCCCTCACCCACGACCGACCCTCCCCCACCCTGCCTCAACATATTGCACCTGTTCAATTATTTAGTTGCTGCTCTGTGGTTCAGTCCTGAGCTGCAGTGAAAGCTGTACCTGCCGATTAGAGCAGGGGCTCGTCACCGGAGCTGGCCAGATATCAGCGACTTGTTGTCTGAGAGAGGGAGAGACGCCTTTGGCCACATTACACAGGAGAAAATGTCATTACCTCATTGCAGGCTTGTCATTTCCAGCCTTTGGTCTCCTAGAAGCAGCGAGGATTTGTATGCTTGTGAAGGTGTGTGTGCAACTCAGTCACCACACAAATAAAAAAGGAAATTCACTCTCAGGCTTTATGAGGGGAAACTACGGGTCAGAAGTTTCCTGATTTCAAAACAAATCACATAAAAATCAAAGTACTGAAGCTGAAACATTTAGATTTAGAAACACTGAAGCTCACTGAAACCCAGGATCATTTTTATTCTATGAATATGATTATTTATAACTGATAATTATGCTTGGATGAAGTGTATTGTTATATTAAAAATCTGTGGAAATTCAGGCTATTTTTAGATACACAGTGAAACACTGGTCAGAGGTCAGACGACCTGAAACACAGGCTCCATTTTAGAGCTCAGTTATGATTTATACCTGAAACACTGAGACAAATGTCCAGATTGAAAATGGATGTTTTCTGGCTCGTGTCTGTAGAGATTATTAAAATATTAATGTTCCTCACTTATTTGTTGTTGTGGTCTAATAAGTAGTACCTTAATGGACATTTAACTTATTGAAATGATCTGCAGACTCCAGTGATCTGATGGTCAATGATGCAGAAATCATGAGGAGCTCATACTTTTTCCCACTGGGGGGCACTGTTGAAGCAAACACAAGCCTCTCACACCTAATCTGCCTTCACTGTCCAAAGGCCGGTTCAAGCTCAGCCATGCCATGGTCATTTTTTTGGGTTGTATCTTCTTAAACTACTGTTTGTTCCAGGAACTGCTGCAGTAGTAAGGTCTCCATTTTCCCAGCCCTTCTGTGTTTGGTTGTGGCCAAAGGCTTAAGAAAAGGATTGGAGAAGAGTTAGAAAGTAAACCCTATAAGCGTGTGTGTGTGTGTGTGTGTGTGTGTGTGTGTGTGTGTGTGTGTGAGTGAGTGTGAGTGCATGGTCACTTCATTGTGTTTTAACCTCAGAATATTTCACGTTCATCCCTCTCCCTGCAGATCCCTCGTCCGATGAAAACCACATTTGACAGTTTGTTTCTTGCTGGACTGTATTTACTGTGGGAATGTCTGTCCTCAATTTCAGGCATAGATATGCAAATCACACAGGAGTTATTAATCGGAGTGTCACAGGGATTATGCAAATGAGTAAGAAAGAGCGGCGAGAGATGGAGAGGAAAGAGTCTGGACGTCAGCAAACTTGTGTTGGCATTCACCACAGGGAGATAGTTTTGTTTGAACGGGCTGGATCGCCGCTGTGATCGCCGCTGCTCTGGCCTGACGCACACGGTCCTGGTGAAAAGGTCGTCTTTATGTCGGGGCCTGTCACAGTAATGATGATCTGTAATGTCGATTTCCCTTTTGTGTAACTCGGCCAACATTTTGTCGTAGAGCAGATGTCGATGCGACAGCTTGCACCAACATTAGAAACCTGTGTAAACATTAATTCACAAATACAAACACAAATAAAAATGTACAATGAAACTTAGATCAGAAAACTTTATTATCATCAAGATACAGTTCACACAGTTCATCTTGATCACAGGTAAAATGTTCATGAAATGATGTGACATGCAGGAGGAGATCAGTTCAAACACAGTGTGACGTACAAGAACCTTTTATTAAACAGCTCTGGAAACTGTCAGTTAATATCAGAAACGTATCAGGTCCTATGGAGCTACGCTTTCACAGGTGTCCTATCAACACCTATTCATTGGCCAACTGTTTGCTGGGATGCATTCCAGTAATAAACACACTGTGACCAGTGTCTGCCCACTTTACGTCAATGTGGCTGTAATCAACATGATTATCTTCACAGCGAATCACATGACTGATCGTCTCATAGTGAAGAAGCTGAAGACAAAGTTAGAGGCTAGCTGTTGGACAAAGGGGTGGAGACCAAAGTCAGAGCCAAATACTGGACTGACAATCCTGAGGTGGCCACATGAATCCTCATGCTGCTCCCTGATGTGCACAATTTTCTGCTGACGTGAGCCTTATCAACTGTAAAGGGCCATGATGTTCCAAACAGCACGCAGCCGCTCGTGTTATCACAGAAAAACGAATCCACATGGATGTTAATGTTGCTCCATATCTGCTGGATGTGGAAAGAGACAACGGTTAACACGCTTGCTGTGTCAGCTCTGAAGATGCTGACATGAAATGTCAGCGTTGTTTTCACAGCTGGTTTAAGAATGCCACCCCATCACCCCCCTACCCCCACATGTACGACACATAAGGTTTATGAAAGCACACACAGTCTTCTGCAACAGGAAAGTTTCTCATTCTGTATATTTTAATTTAAAATCTTTTTATTCAAGAGAAGAACATGTTAAGAGGTGAACTAATAAAATATCAACACATTTCTTTAAAGTGAAAAGTGATTCCCTTGTGATGAATATGGATGTTAGCTCCTGAGCAGTGTACTGTGTGAGTGTTTTCCACAAGTGCCACAGGATCCCTGGTGGCGAAGACCACCGCTACACCTTAAAGCCCATTTCCACTTGTCCCTAATCTAGCTGTGGGACTTTACAGATTGGAAATAGATCACACGGAGAAAGCTGGGATACCTGCAGTGATTTTTTCCCGCCCTGGTGGATGATTATTGGCAGGTTTTGGGGCCCTGCCGCGAAGGGTGAACGAATGCATTTCTGCAGATGACTGTGAGGCAGGGAAAGATTGAATTCTCACTCCCTTCCATCTGTGTGTGTGGTGGGGGAAACGGGTGAGTCTCCTAGAAATAGGCAGTGATAGATGAGGTACATGGAAGAAGACAGCTACCCCTGCTCTCCAGCCTGGCTGAATCAGGAAACTGTCTGCCAACTAAATGCCTCCCCCTCCCTCTCTCACACTCTCATTATAATTTTCTCCCTCTCCTCTCGGCCTCCTCTCTTCCTCTGCTTACGAATCAATCGTTTTGTTAGTGCTTACCAGACAACAGATCTTAAGTCATTATGAGATTGTGCTTTATATCACTGCTTAATGAGCACTAGACCCACTGCAAGCGTTCCAGGAGGCAGCTGACGGTCAGAAAAGCAGCACTTTCTTTTACTTGCTTTTCTCAGAGAAAACATCTGACTTAATTAAAATGTTTACATATTGTAGATGATGCACTTCATGCAATTGATTTCTGTCAAAATAATTTAATAATGATAAAATTATTTTTATCAGTATTTGAAATTCAACTGCTTTCGGTTTTCGGTTTCCCCTACGACCGAACAGCTGTGACACCACCTTCAGGAGCTGCTGACCCTAAAAGAATTTAATTAGTGTGAACTTCATTCCTGTTTACGGTGCTGTTACCGACATATTCCCTCTCATTGAAAAATCCCACTAAGTCACCATTTTCTTGGGTGGATGGCCAAGAGACCAGGATCCACTGAGCCAGGCCAGAAGTCAGCTAATGATGGGTGGCAGCCATCTTTGACCTTTGACCTTTAAAAAGGCTCCTCTTTGAAGCCCACTTCTCCAAAGTAAATGTTGTTTCTGGTCCTTTCTGCCATGGCTCTGCTCAGGTCTCTGATTCAGGCCTCTGGGTGCTTCTTTATTCATTGCTTGGATAAATGTACATGACCCCTTAAAATAACAGGAGCTGCTCCACAGGGCACATTTGAGCGATGTGACATTCCAGCTAACCTGAGATGACTTTTAAAGAACGGATAAGTGAAGGACAGTAGGAGGATGGAGGGAAAAGATGGAGGATGTGGGGGATGGAGAAACAGGCGAAATCAAATCAGTGTAAGCAGAGAGGTTAAGCAGAAAAGGTTAGAGACAAAATATGAGTCTAAGATGAAACAAACATGACGTAAGTGCTTTTTCTTTGTGCCACTGTGGGATGAAAGATCTCCGTTCTTGACTCGGCCGCCTATCGCTTTGTCTGGAAGAAGCTCTCACCGTTGCCTGTATGCACACACTCGCACTCTCCACCAATAAGGAAGGATCCTCTCACAGTAATTGAGACATACACACTTGATGGCTCATCATTCCATAAAACACCTAAATGCAGCGTTTGAATTTGCATGCAGCTAATGCAGGGTCTTCTGTCAAACACACAGGCGAGCTCTCATCAAGGATTCTGTATTTAATCAGTGGAAGTTAATGCTTTACAAACAGTCTCTGTAAAATGTTAAGCAGAGTTCCTAATTAGCCTATCGTGCAGTCATAATCACTTCAGAAATAAATTAAGCTGAAGGTATTTCAGCGAGCTAATGACCTGCATTGGTCCTCACAGCCACCCTCTTCTGCTAAGCTGTCATGTTCAAAGAGGAGCAATGAGTAGCACTTACTTTGTTCCTAACCTCCTGCTCTGTGACTCTGCAGCTAAATATACTGCTCTTCATCTGTGTGTGCAGCAGAGAACTAACCACCGCCTGCATGTTGTTCATGTGCAGAGTGTTATTTGGACTTTTAAAGCGTCCTGCTTCTCTCTTGTTATGAGGAACTGTCAAATGACTGCGTTTCATCGGAGCTCTTTGGTGGAATGCCTTCAGTTTTACTCGTTTGATTTCGGATTAGCAAACTGTTTGGATTTCCGAGTTTGGTTTTGATCATTTTAATTTTCTTCAGCATTCAGACTGCACTAAACGTTTGTTAATGTATTTCGTATTTGATTGCAGCTAATGATAAGCTACACTAATAACACTGTGATAACTGTTAAGTCAAGTGAGATCTGTTGATGCTGCCTGTCTGTTCTTTCAGCCTTTTAATTTATTTTGGTAAATAAAGATATCACATGTAGCTTTGCCTGTTCCAGGCTCTTGTGTTATTCACACTGGCTCAGTGACTTGGCTTACTGAGAGTGGAAGACATACTCAAACCTACTCAAGTGATTAAGTCAGTTACACCTGAGGTTCTGCTGCTGTGACAGGTCAAACTGTCTGCTGCTTTAAAAAGCACTGCCACTGTCCAACCACATCATGTCTGACGTGGGGAGAAAAGAAACGACACCGCGGAACTCGCCTGAGAATCATCAGGTTTTTAAGTTTTCCTCAGTACCACAGTGATTTCTTGATAGTTGTCAGTACAACCTATGGCCAGTTTGAAACAGGAACTGCTAATAACGAATTCGGCGCATTAAAAAGAGCAAAAAGTGATTCACCGAATGTACAGTAGCCTGAAATTACACTCAAGTGTCTTCTGTAAAGGTGTAGAAGCGGGAAGAGTTCAGGGCGGGTTCTGGGCTCTGATTGGTCGTCTTCCTGTCAGTCACACCTGGCAGCAGCTCCGTCTCCTCTGAAGCTTCGTCTATGAGTTTGAAGGTGTATGAACACGACGTGTTGTTCTCTGTGAATGTGTAAGTTTAAAAAAAAAAAACCGTTTTGACCGTTTCTTTCTTAATTGGTGCTCATTAATGTAAAGTAGCCGACAGCGGGAAACATGGCGGCCTTGTAGTGTTTGTTTCTGTGGTCAAAGTGTTGCTCAGCTTTAGCCTTGAAACCATGAAATGTGTATCTGGAGAAAACGTTGAGCAGCTGTGTTTAGGCCCACACTGTGGTTAAAGTGTTGGACTGTGTCTCCATCAGAGACAGAGACAGGAGGAAGGAGGACCTGTGCTGCTCCTGAACACCAGCCAGGTAACAGGTAAGACCGAATCAGACACCTGTTACCTGTTAAACACTTTTAATCTCTGTTTCTTTTGTTAAAGTTGGAATTCATTGGGTTAAATGTAGCTGAAAGCAGTGGACTGTGCTGATCTGTTAGATAAAACAGTAAGAAAAACAGTAATATTTGAAACACACCTTCATCCAGGTGAACATTAAAGTACAGGTTGTGAGTGTGTGTGTGAGTGAGAGTGTATTTGTTAGGACATTTGTCATGTGGTGTAATGGACCAACATCAGGATGTGTCACACAGGCAGTGGTGGATGAGTGATGGAGGACAAACTTAAAACATAATGTCTAATGAATTCAAACAGAAGGGACAGTTTAGTGTTTCAGCTCACAGTTATTGTCATTCTCACAATCTAATGTGATTTTTCTAATTAATCAGTGAATGGTTGAGTCTATAAAATGTCAGACAGTTGAAACAAAGATAGAAAATAGTGAAATAGGTGGAACCAGAGAATATTTGGCATTTTGCACTACAGACTAAATGTGGTCAACTAATTCTGTGCATGGGATGATTGTTTCAGCTTCTTCAGTTTGTCAGGTTTCTCTTACTGCACTGAAACATTGGTTTCATTTCAGAAACATGTTTAAGATGCACGGGCTTGTTTGATTGAATGACAGCAGCATCCCTGAAGGAGTCGTCAGTCCGTGGGACTTTGATGAGCCAGTGTGAACGAGTCTGACTAATCGCAGACTCGTTTGTTCTGGATCAACAACAAATTCATTTATTTCTCAGCCGTTTCACAGAGACTTGGGAGGTGAAAGCTCTTGATGCTGAAATGATGAATGTAAGCAGTCATGATGTCCAGAGAGATTTCAGAGGGAACATCTAAAGCTTTGGCCTGAGCTCAGTGAGTCTGATGGCTTCACTTTCTGGAAAGCCTTGTTCCACCTTCGCTTGCTGTTCGATCACACATAACACTCACACACACACACACACATGCAGAAAAAGCTTTGATTATTCAGAAGTTGCATCGTCCTCTGTAGTTCAGCCCTGTCACTGGCTTCAGCTTTAAAGTGTTCAGGCCTAAAAGGAAAAGCTCTTCGACGGCTCTGCTAAGTGAAAGGATGCAGCTTTGACGGTGGCTCTCTGTGAAAGGATGTGATTTTGGCTGACGGTGGGATCACTCCACTCTGTAATGATGTGGACAGGAAATGCTGATATGTTTATCACTCAGATGTGGGAGCCGACATCACAGCCTCAGTGATGAATTGTCCACTTCAGTTACTGATACACAGACGTGTTTTATCATGTGCTCTTTGTGTTTCCTGAAGCACAGCTTGGTTCAAGGAGACGCTCGTTGTGATTGGGCCACAGCCTCAGCCCTGCTTGCTGTTTAAAAATGAAACCTCCATTATTTGTTTTAAACTATTCATTTCACAGCCATGTTTAATTCTTAATTTTTTTCTGGACTGAGACTTTGTCATAGAGACAGTCTACAATGGAAATATTTAATATTTTCAAACCCGGAGGGTTACTGTGTCACAGTAAGCCGTCTTGAATTGAACAAACAAACAAACTGGGCATGGAGTTTGAAGGACGTGTGTTTTTAGCCAGGGTGGGTTTAACTAAAGACCCTGTTACAGTGCTTAATGGGAAGTGAAGGTTGTGGAGCTTCACCCACATTAGTGATTTGTTTATTTGAACACATCAGACAGATAAATCACTTATGAAATTATCAATCAAAAGCACCACAAACATTAACCTCGTCAACTCCAGCTGCTCAGGAAGTTAAAGTGTGAAGTAAAGAAATGCAGTGGACTGTGTGTGGGTTCATGGGGCTCAGATCACACCACCTGAGAGCTTTGTATTTCACCGTGAGTCTCTTCTAACTCTCATTCAGTACGAAGCACCTCACCAGTGAAGAGAGAGGAAGACATCCAGAGCGTGTCCACACCGAGCTGAGCCGCCATCAGCAGGATGTGTGTGACTGGAAGCAGCTGAGAGGAGCCACGCAAGTCTGGAAACTTCTATCTTGACACGGTACAGTCACATATCATTCTTCACACACACCCTCCACTTTACACACTGGCTGCATAAAAAGATAATTTAATTTTACACCAAGGATTTTTATCCGCTCTTGCTGCTGACCCACACTGCCATTATGGTGCTGATGATAATCAATCTAAAATCAATTAGGCGGTAATTGCTGAGTCAATGGGGGAGGCTGGTTAAATATTGATAAGTGTCTAAAAGGCTCATCAGGCTCTATTGACAGCTCAGGGAGACAGACAGCACTGGTTGAGCTGAGCTGGGAGGGAGGACTGATGGAGAGATGGCTTAGGGGCTCGGGTCATGTTCTCGACTCAAGATGGCCACTGTGGTAATCGATGCCAGCCTGCCCTCTCCCCGGCTGCAAGCTCTGCTCATAACCTTGGTGTTGCTGTTGGAAGTACCTGCTCTACAGTTACCAAACTATCAACACTGTAACCTTGATAAGAGAAGAACAGCCTGTGTTGCTCCAGACGGTTGTGTAAACTCACAGTTTTATGGTTTGGTGGAATTTGTCTTATTTCTGTAGATAAGCGGTGAATCAAAGACAGAGATATTTCAAGCGCAGCTTCAGTTGCACAGTAACAGTTCACCTGTGGAATAACAGACATTTTATCCTGTTGTATGTGAGTAATGCAGTAACAACGTCGAGGCCAATGCAAGACGCATTCTTTGCAATTAAGTCCTTGTGGGACAGCGTCGCCCTCTGTGGATTGGTGCTTTAGAACCTCAGACTGTACATTTCTGAATTCACTGTGGATATGCCGTACTGTGAGTTATAGCTTCCCTGCTGGCGTGTTCTCTCTCTAGCTGCTTGTCTGAGTGGAGTGAGTGGACCTGCTTTGTACAGCATGAGGCTGGATTATTGGCCTGATGATGTTCATGGCAGCACAAGCTGTTCCTCTACTGGCTGAGCTGTATTTATCTTTGACACACATCATTGAGGAGAGTATGCAGACATGTAGACGTTCATATAAACCTTGGACGATTAATGGACTCTGTCAGTGCTCTGCCTGAGCAGCAGGGTAATGGTTGGCTCACCCATGTGGATTTATCGTCCCTTCACAGACATGTCCCTTGTCTTCATCAGTACATGTTTCTTTCAGACAGAGCAGTCCAGCATGTTTTCATGGAGCTTCATGTCATGTCTGTATTCAGCAACCACGTCCTGATAAATGTCTCCATTTGAAAACAGTAAAGAGTGTGACGTGATGGTATCATCAGGGAAATGGATTTTTTTTTTTTCTTTTTCATTTTCAAACATGGTGTCTGGTCCAGGGAGGAGCTGAGGTTGTGTTATTGTGCTGGACTGGACCTGTATATGAAGCCACCTGTGTCAGCAGCAGCCTGTGTATGCAGACTGAACTGATCTTCCTCCTTATATGGAAATAAATCCAAGACTTTTTTAAGGTGTGGGATGAAGCTGCACTGTAAAGCCTTCTGCTCTGTGGTGCTCGGTGTCGTCACTCGCACCCTTTTCAAGTCTCACACTGTGCTTGAGGAGGATGTTTGTGGTGTGTTATGTGTGTGATATACAGTGCACGGAGGCTCCTGTTGCTCTTGAATGATTAGCCTGTTCTATCTTGGAGCTATCCTCCTAAATAGCAGTGTACAAGCACAGCTGGAAGGAGTGATTGTCTTTGAAAATATTACACCTCTTTTTTTTCCTGGATCATGCGTGTGTGTGTGTGTGTGTGTGCTGCTCACGAATCAAAATGAAAAGGCATTCATTTTGAGCATGTTGATAAAATCCTGGGAGCTTACAAATTAATTGGCGGTAACTGTTATCTGGTATCCACGTATTGAGAAATATGTTCCGTGTGAAAGCGACACTGGGAAACAGAAGGAAAGGTCCTGTCAGATCAAACGGCCTGTGTCCATCCAGCTGACAGCTGTAATGATTTTGAAAGATGCAGGATATTAATGTGTCCAGCACTGACACCAGGTTCAGTTTCTCTCTCAGAGTAAACCGAACTGTAAATATCAGAGTACAGTATCAGAGCTGTCGTCTGAAGCCCTGTTAGCAGCACCACAGTCGGAGCCTTTTCCAGTTTGACTTACATTGAGTCTGAAGCTTTAGAGGGAGATGAGCAAGGACTTTGCCCTAATTATCATGCTGGCTAAACATGCTGTGTCGGTTAAATGGTGTTTGCAACAGGCGCAACCTCTGGCTGCTTATTGCAGCTACTTCCTGACACTCCCAATCAGCGTGATTGATTGGATCGCAGGCCACTCCCTGACTGGGATTGGCAGCTTGATGACCAGGGGGGAGGAGAGTAGCAAAAGGAGACAGGGAATTTTATGGTCCTAAGCTAATCCAGATCAAGTTTTTGTTCCTAAAATGAATGTGTGCGAGCGCCTCAGTTGTTGGTCTGCAGCAAAGGCAGCATCGGAAAAATATTCATCTATAATAATCTGTCTGGGCGCTTTTCTTCAGCTTTCCCCAAACTGTCACATCTATCAAGATTAGGTGACTGGTGGAGGCCAATTCTCCCTTAAAATGAATCAATCTCACTGAATGCCTGCAACGACTGATGCCCACTCTCCGACTGACTCGTAGTATAACCACCTCTGACAAACATCCAGGGCTCGTACCAAACCGCTGATTAGACAGCGAAGTCATCCGTCTTCTGAAGACAGTGCTGACAGTCATGTTAGCATCCATCTGCATTTGTTTCTCATAGACAGTTAACAGCATTAGCCTTTTGAGAAGTGCTGTTAGCCTGTGTTTTTCTATGAGCCTCTGCTATTTACAATCCTAAATCAAAACGAGGGGAGATCACTGGGAGAAGGTTTGGTGCCTTCTTTGATGCTGACCCTTCCTTTGTGCCTTTGCTTTCCTAAAGTCAATAAGACTCCTACAGAAGATATTTAGATACAGCAGTGCAGCCACGAAGCAGTTTTCTTAAACCATTTGCAATGAGCCTATAATCTGTGACACAGCGTGTGCTGTTATTTGCCGGGGCTTTGCTGCCTGTTTTAAAAGGTAACAGAGATGATCTTGATTAAATTCTTTGAATCCCATTCATTTGACAGAGCCCTTTGTCAGCTCTCATCTTCATCTTCTCTTCTATTCACGTGTTGTTTTCACATAATATCCTTTCAGTGATAAATAGGATCTTTATCATTTTTCGTCTAGGTCCCAATGGAGTAAATTGTTTGTAATCAGAGAATTAAAGGAGCATTTAATCTTAAAAGGCTTGTCGTGTGGAATCGCTTTGATGTGAGCTAATTCAATATGTACGTAACCTGAGGGCACTTTAGATGGAGATTGGGGTTGAGATAAGATGTGCCTTTGGAATACTAGTGCCGAGTTGGCACACCCAGTGAAGACTAATCGTGTAAAGGAAATCTTTGCTTTGAACCCTTCTCGAGAATATGAATAAGATGAATTAACAGCAGCAGATTGCGTGCCGCCACAGGACCTGTGCCAGAGCTGCTTGTGTGTCGTAGCAAGACATTGAGTAAAAAAAAAGTGTTATAAGAATCAGAGATCAGAATTTGGAAATATTTTAGAGTTTGAATCATAATTACTATGGTTGGTTCAGATGTGACTGAACAGTTTCTCCTCTGTTATGTAGAGCTGAATTGCTCATGAGCAAGCCAGCTAACTCCCATATGTTCTGCTGAGCTTGTTAGTGGTCGACAGTAGAAGATTGTGATCGTAGCTGGCTTCATGCAGGGTGAATGTGTGTAACTGTGTGCACTGAAGTGTACTTCTAAAATGAGACTGCATGCTCAGCAGACCTCTGCCAGGTAGATAAATATTTAAAAAAAAAAAAAAAAAAAAGCAATAAAATGATAACTCAGGGTCTGTAAATACAGTTTTCAGTCCACAATTGAACAAAATGACCGTAATATCTTGGTGGGATTGTAGATCAACAGCGACTCGGTCGGAGAGTTTGAAAGTAGTTTAATTTCTGGCTAAATTTCCAGGTTTTACTGTAGAGGAAGGAGGAGAGGGAGGGCTGAGCTGAAGGTGCACAGGAGGGGATGAGGCCTACAGATGTTGTCGCACTCACTGCTGTCTACAAATAGAGGTCGATAAAGGTCACAGTTTATCAAGTGTTTTCGCTGGCACACTTTCAGACACTTTATTCACACAGTTCTCTTATGAACTCTGTGATATGTAAAATTACAAAGTAAACATGAATAAACATCTACACACACTTCTGAAACACAGACGGGACGGACAGTTTACCAGACCATTATAACAACCACTGGACTGCCGAGGAGGAAAAGGTGACGTGTGATGTAACTGGGAGCAGACTGACTTCTTCAAGAACGGCCATTTGGTGCAATTCTAATTAATCCACTAACTCTCCACGGGGCTGCTGTTAGTACCACAGCCGCTCACACAAACTTGGTCGGCCAAGGACACAGGCTAAGGGGACTTTAATCAACGTGATGGATAACGTTTGTCTTTACAGCTCTTTCGGCAATTCCCATGCTAACCATTCAGTACCTTCAGCACCTTTCCTTCCAAATGTTCTTGGCTTTTTTCTGCTGGCAAGGTGTAAGGTAAAGTAAAACCTAAAGACAGGAAAAAAGTAGAGCCGCTGGGAGGACTGGGGGGGTCACAATGGATCGAATGGAATACAACAAAAGCTATAGATTTCAAAAGCTTTCTTTTTATTAGAGCTGTGAATCAGTGGCACTGTGCAGCCTCTCTGGGACATTAAAGACTGATAACCACCCATGATCCGGTTTAGAGACCACACGTTATTTTGCCTTCTCAAATCTGTGTCTGTAGACTTGAACAACTTTCATTCAAAGCCAGAAAGCAAACAGACAAGACTTTGATGTGTGATGCAACCAAGATGTACAAGCAGCCCACTGACAACTAATGAGAGGCTGAAGTTGTGTGGCTCATTATTTTCAGTTTAAACGTTTGTGTCCCAGGTTTATTTGCGTGCACACACTCTCACCTTTTACATCATTTCAAAAGCTGCTGTTTTGATGTGACTGTGCAAGGAAGGATTCACGTACTTCTTACTCAGGGAACAGTATTGATTTAGATCTTCCTTCTCACCTCAAACTGGTGTGTCGTAGAACACCGAAAATGCATTTCTGAATAGTCAGGCCCGAAGTCTTTTTTTCAGCTCCTACCACAACTGACATCAGAGTCCTTTTTCAAGACTTATTGATTCATCTTTGCCCTTAATGATATAGAGTAGAAGTAGAGAACATACTGTGCATTTGTTGAAATGGTCTTTATTAGCTTTTCTTCTGTATTTTTGAGCAAACTAACCATTTGAAAACATTATAATTTTCTTTCTGAAGTTTGGTTTCTGCTCACTTAAAGCAGAATAGAGGCACATTCGCTTTCATGCAGCTTTAAGCACAATAAATCCTGTTATGGATAATGATAAATGCCTTTTGAGTGATGGTTAATCTGTGACTGGCAAGAGATGCAGCCTTTTGGGGCCGTAATGTAATTTGTGAAATTGCAGTTTATATTCTGCCATCGCCTCTTTTCACATGTAGAAAATGCCGTGGAAGATGACGTGACTGTGATTTCCCCAGAATGACTGGGGAGTGGGCCTTCACACGTTACCTCGTGCTGCATCATAAAAGCCAGTGTGTGGCCCATATGGTCGCCGCCACACACAGGGCGAGCGGGGGTGATATTCGCAGAAGGGGGGCGGCTGTTTTAATCAAACGGCCCCTCCAGCTGTTCCCCACCGGGTGAATTGCAAAGTGTCGTCTACCGACGCAGCGCGGTGGTGAAGGAGAGGCAGTCAGCTGTTCTTTATTGTATTTCACAGTTGTGCTGGGCTTTAACAAGGCTGCAGAGGAAGCTGAACTCAGGACAGGGGGCTGCGTTATCACAGCACTGTGTAATCATGGGAGCTGATGGAGGGCTTTTTCTGCTGTCACAGGTTGCGTCATGCCGCGTTGCGTGCATTAGCCTGCACACATATGAGACTGATCGGGTGAATGTGCATCAGGCGTGTGCTCCTGTGCGCTGTCATGCATGCAGCTGTTTCCTCCGCCCTTCCACCTGGTTCTTACACAGGTAGCAGCAGTTTGGAATACATATAGATAAACATTACAAACACGAGACTAACAGGTTTTGACAAAGATTAGATGTTGTTGTGTGTCTGTCTGGCACCAGTGGTGCAGTAAAAATGAGAAAGCTGGGATGAATTACAATAGCACGAACAACAACAAGCAACTTTCAGATAAGAACCTTGGAGAACAAAAGAGTCAAACTGTAAGTTATCCTGACATTCACATGCGGTGGAGAACAAAGACAACATGAGAAAAACACTGTGGAAAAACAGCGGCCCGTCATGAATATTTATATTTACAATTGTTTGGAGTCTGGTGGTCTCATTCAGTGGAGCAGAAGTGTGATTGACAGCTGGATACCAGTGGCGCACCAATCAGTCAACCACTTGAATGAGCGGTATTCCCAATACCATATGCTGCCGACGTGTAGGACACTGCGCTGCCTCTCGGACGCAGCACCTTCCTGCATTTTTTAGAATCATTTGAATGACTAACAAGACCGACCAGGCAGGCGCTCGTGGTAAGGGCTGAATATTCAGGGAAAATGTTAATGCATCATTTTATGGAAATTAGGCACCGAGCCAAGAGGCAGCAGATTCATAAACACCTGTTTGCTTTTGATGTTTTGTCACAAACCCGCTGCCATTTCAATCTGCAAAGTGAAGGCTCTGCTTGTAACTGAGGGACATACTCAAAAATATAAGGCAGAAGAAGGAAGAGTGTGAGAGACTCAGGCTGTGTCTCCACTGAGTTAATGGATCTATAGGAGGCACGTTAGCAGGACGATACAGTGATTAGCTGATCTTTACAGGAAGGAATTCTTCTGTCCCTCCTCCAGAGAAGTGAAAGTCTGTCCCATGAAATATTCAAAAAGCTGTTTTTCCCTGAGATCGTAATTTGTCATCTATATATAGCCTCCTTTTTATCACTCTTCCAGGATCACGGATGATTCCTGATTCCGGCAATGCTTTTTTTTCCCAGACTTAGATGATGAGAAGAATTGTAGAGAATAAAATATTCATCTGCCTACTTATTCATTGTGGGGGTGTGAGTGCGTGTGTGTGAGAGAGAGGGGGGTGGGGGTTGGGGGGCTGTCATGTAAGTACCCATAAATATCCAGTGAACTAAACATAGTTCAGGCAGAAGCAGCCAAATTGTGATTTCAGAGTCACTTTAAGATGTGGATGGATACAGAAAGGCAGCAGTGCCCACGGTGATGAAGTGTGCAAGATGGAAATATTAGACAATCCTGGTGATACCTGAGGGCCAGACAGAAATGAATTACATACTAACAGGAGCCGAGTGCTAAGGTAATCAACACCTCCACATGGGGGGGGGGGCTGAAGATCTCAATATATTCTGTGAAGTAGTCCCAGAAGGAAGCTGCACAAATGACTCATTTTCCATCAAAGCACCATATTCGCATACAGTCACACATTATTTTAAAGACAACGGGTCTGATGGTGTATTTTGAGATTTTCAGCTCAGTCCTACATAAAACCTGCACCCAGTGCACTGTGTTTCATAGAGGACGAAGATTATTGAAACTATTTCTTTTATCTAGTCTTTAGTGCTGCATCTTGTGAGGAATTGGGATGGACTGAACACGGTACCTTCAAAGAGCTCGGGAGGCTTTGATGAGTCCACTTCCTCTTCCTCACGGATCAACAGGGCCGTGGCCTTTACTTGCTCCAAAGAAGACAAAGTCCTTCCTTGAACTGGTAATCAGCTCCTGGAGGAGAGCTTGAGCCAAGTGGAGGACTCGGACTCAAGAAATGAAATCACTACATGTGATGTGGTTTCGCGGAGTGACTTCTGATGCTCCGGTGTATTTCCAGGGTCCTGGCTCTCTGTGGAATTAAGGCTGTGGTCTTTTATTAAAATAGATGCCTCCACAATTTATTTTTATCCTTATGAGCCATCTGGATATTGCAGGTCTTAAGACATGATTGTGAGAAATGACATATTGGCATGAGGTTAATCATTCAAGACCGGCGAACTCACATGGTCCGTGGTGTTTGAGGATTCTGGCAAAAGCGTGTGGTTCCCCCGAGGATCAGCTTCTCATTTCTAATCAGACTTTGAATTCAGTTCTGTAGGTTTTCAGTTTGATGAACTCACTGAACGACTCGGTATGCACTCAGTACACAGCACATGATTTCTATTGTTACTGCAGGTCGCTGCGTAAAGGAGGTGGAGAAGCTGCAGATGATTGTAAAAGAGCTGTTGAGATTTCAGAAAATATCAAATGAAATATTTGGAGAAACTTGTTTTATTTTTATTTGGGAAGTTTGATTGGCAGAGAGAGACTGAAGCCACTCTCTGGTCAAAGGTTGGTGTGTAGTTGTGTTGTACTGTGTAAGTTTGTTGTGTGGAGTTGGGGGACATGTTGTCGACTCATCAGTTTTCTGGATTGAAAAATGAAAAAACAAACAAAGTATATTAGTGTAGATGGAATAACCTGAAATTTGAAATGTCCAAATTATTCTCAGATGATTAAAAAATAAATAAAAAGACCGAACCAGTCACCGTTTTGTAGTAAATATGTTAAACTGATCAGTTACATCCCAGTTCCACATTTGAGCAGCGACTGGCAGTTGAGTTCAAATGCTCTTAAACACAAACAGGACGCGGCCTCGAGGGCGGACGGACGTTTGAGTCGAGATGAGAGAAGCTACAGGGAGCTCGCTGCACAGCCGGAGAGCAGAGGAGACCAAAGCAAACCCCCGTGCTGCTGGGTTGGAATCAGCGTCCCAGGAGACGTGTGTTTACTGTGGAATTTTAAATGTGGATTTAAACAGACTCTGTTACAGCAGCACACGTGTGCTGAACCTTCACTGCCCCATTTTCAGTAAATTTAGTAGAACAAAGGATCTAACGTACGTATGTGAGCAGCCAGGACCTTAGTGTTGTGATTTCCCTGTCCAGACCAAAAGCACCTTGTCAGGGGAATTAAAAATGCTGTGGTGAGGATGAGACACTTAAATCAACCTGTAACAGACAGAGCTCTCACCACAACCCACAGTAAATTAAGCAGCTGGCCTGAATGAGGATGAATAACATACATTTAACACCATATTTCAGAGAGAAAAGAGTTTCTGAAAATACGTCTGGGTTTAGTGAATTGATAAGATTTTATTGATGCTAATCGGATTCTTTTATTGATTCCTTTAATGATTCCTGCATTTCAGCATTCCTTTTCATTGAGGTTTTCTCGGTCACAGTGAATATGTGCTGAGCCTGTCTGTGTGATGTAGAGAGATGATTCAGTTTGTTGCTGGTGTTTCCTTCCTTAATTTAAATGACCGTTTTACATTACAACGAGCACTGTCGCCATCTTTCTCTGTGAAATGAAGCCTCACTTCGGACTGGTTCGTCCTCTCCACCCTGACTCCTCCTTATTTCAAGTTTCCAGCAGCGTAGACACGAAGTTTGACGTCATTGTTTTGCAAATGCACAACTGTCAGAGAAACATGCCGCCATCGATAAAAGGAATCGATGAGCGCAGAGGCAAACCATTCCGATGGGAACTGGTTCTCAGCTGGGACCGGTTCTGGATTCCCATCTCTGGTTGTGTTCATGAAAGTTTATCCTCACCTTCAGTGAGCTGTTCAGTAGAACATTCCTGGGAGTGTTTGGCTGCAGCGTTACCGCCTCCACATCCTTCACCTGCTGCGGTCCGAGCTTCTGCTGGAATTCTGGAATGGACTTTGTTTTCTGAGTCTTATGTCGTTCCATCTGTTTGTCGTTTCCTTTAGTGAATTTTCACAAACCTTTCTGTCAATAGTGACTCAGTTACTCAGATTTTAAAACTGAAATATTCCCAGATAATTGATCGAAGGCAGAGCTGAAATACAGCCACATTAAATGCTGTGGAGTCTGTTATTTCATTATTTCAGCATCATTTCTTTCTTCCATTTGCATATCTTAAACAGGTTCCTCCCGCTGACTGTGTAATTACCTGCTGCCTTAGTAAATCAGGTGCTAATTACATGCAGTTTGGGAGCGCAAATTAAATGAAAGGTGCAGCGCAAATTTACTTTGTGCTTTGACAGAGAGACATGAACCTGTGCCTCAGTGTCCGGTAGGTCTTTCCCTGGAAACATCCCCCTGACCCAGAAAGTGATGGACATCAGTTTGTTTGGAGGAGGAAGACCACAGAAGTTCATTCTTCATCACACGGACGTCCAGGGAGGAGGACGAAGTCACATTTCTGGACACGGTGATTGACAGGTGATATCTAGGCAGTGGAGAGCTGAGGCGTCACAAGAACACGTTCAACACCAAAGCTGCAAAATCAAAACAGAATCTCAGCAGTAAAAGCCACGGTTTCATGGCTGCAGAGCCCTGCCGTCGTTACTGTTAGTGCATCACAGGATCAGCGTCTTAACACACAAGTAATCTCACCTGGACAATTTCCTTTCACCACCGTGTGAGACACTGAGATATGAGAGCTGACAGACTGAGTGGAAAGGAAAAGTGTAGCTTCACTAAAGATTTCCCTGCAGACCCTCAACACCAGGTAACACTGCTCTCCCACTTAATTGCACCTTCCAGTTAAGAGTCATTTTCTCAGGTCCAGGAAGGGACTCTGGGTTTGATTTGCTTTTAGCAACCTCTCAGACTGCCACAGTCTCCAGACAACGCCGCATTAGACTTTAATTAATTCTGTGGCTAGCAATACTCAGAGGTAATGGCGATGCAGGTATGCAGCTCGCAGCGCTGTAATGAATAACATGGCCGGGGTTCAGAGTTGATGTGTGGTGTGGGACACTGCCGGAGCTTGATTTGAGGAAATGCTGGAGGGACCGTAAACTCAGAGCCACGTGTGGCTGAGAGAGCAGAGCTTTAAGAAAGTTCTTCTGTTTCCTGTGACTTCTGGATCATGAGCCATTACCTTCCTAAATACTGCAGTAATGGGTCACAGTGGCTCTGTGCTGAGCACTGAGCACCTGACAAAGAAAGAAACCACTGGTCCTGGTTCAGCGTGTTCAACTGTTAAAGGTGTGTGAGGTCAGTGTGTCAGAGTGGTTTAGTCTCTTCTGTGTTTAGACAACACTTCACAGTCTCATCTACGCTCACTAACTGTGTTGTATGGGAACATGAGATAATCACTGATTGATTATCCCATGACAGAGATGATTTCTAACACGTTCCCACTCAGAGGATCGTCACATCTCCACTAATTGAAACACTAAAACTTCACTCCGGTTGCACAGATTCTGTTCTTCTGCTGGGTATGAACAAGAAAAGATGGCTCACAGCTTCAGAGTGAAATCCAAAGAGTCTCTGTTAAACAGCGAAGTCAAAGCTGGGCTCACTACCACTGCATGTTCTGCCTCTCAGGGATGGTAAACAGTTTACTGGTGTCAGCTCACAGGATTACTGGTTACTGGCTCTTAGATCAAATAAGTAAATAAATAAAAATCAAAGGATTACTTCTTCTGCTTCCTGTTACCATTTATAGCCCCCGAAGTCCAAAGTTGCTTCATGCAACTTTAAATTCAGTGTTTTTTTTTGTTTTATAGAGCAACATATTTTTCCTCTTTAGTTTGCTTCATGTGATCTTATTGATCAGTAGAGTTCTTAGGGTGGTTGGATGAAAGCAGCTGAGTAGTAACATTTTTGGTTAGAAATAATTGTGTGTTATGATTTGTTCTTCAAAACCTGAAAATACATCTGCCTTTATTCTACTGTAAAATTCTGTAACTTTCCAACCATATGGGAATAATAGAAACAGGAAGTAGCAGTCGTAGTGAAGGTATTTCAGTAGGTGCAGCAGGAAGAGCCGTTTCTCACTGAGACATTTTGACTTGTAGCAGGAAAATCACAGGTTTCAGTAATAACATTGTCGAAGGCTCTGCTCTTTTCAAATGTGTTCGCAGTGAAAGGTTGACAGTGAGCCAGCCTGCACAACACCAGCTAAATGGAATTCAGCCATCATTAATGTCATTACTTACACCTGTGGCTTCCTGTGGCAGCGTTGCCAGTGCTCACGACGACAGCACTGTGAGACGTGTTTGTACCAGTAACAGGACAACAGTGGACGTAATGGTCTTTCAGCCAACCCCATCAGTATTAGTGGCAGTATTTGTAGTATCAGTGGTTTGAATCCATAGTTCTTTGTCCAACATCTTCAGCACCCGAAGAGTCTGTTTTTGCCTGAGGAGTTCATTTGCAGGTGAACTTGTGCATGAGAGATCTCTTTATGTGGAATTAACATCCTGCAGCACAGCTTCTTCCACCACCCACAGAGACCCGCTTGTTTTCAGTACGACTCCTTTCTCTCTCTCTACAAACTCGGGACAAGTTCTCTGGGTTCAACATATTATGTTCTCTGGCATTCGGGTCAGAAAATGCTGAATATAATACTGGTAAATTCCTGGTGATTGGTTCCACAGTTTTAATCAGATCTTCTTGTACAAAGGTTTCATCCAGCAGGATGCCACCTCTGTCCAGACTGAAGGTCATGGGGAATGTCTGAGATCAGCAGTGATGGCAAGCTTAGGCAGGGCACAACAGTGTGTAATCAGACGGGATTAAATTGAAACACATTTTGATTCACCTTCATCGTGGTAATATCTGCTGCTTTCAAAACACGCTGACTGCTCCAGCCGAGGACAAACAGCAGCTGCTACACATCTGGAACCACCCCATAAAAACACCGACCCACACACAAACTTATATACAATTATTTGCATGCAGAAATGCAGGCACACACACACACACACACACACACACACATACATACATGCGCAGTGTAATCCCACTGAGGTTCATTTCTCCTGTTACAAAGATAGTGTTATTGATGTGATGGGTCACATTGCAATTTAGAGGCAATTAAAAGGTAATGAATGTGCTCAAATGAAACCTGTGTCTGGAGGGCATTTGCAGTGTATGGTAGAGATGATATATCTGAGTGTGTGTGTGTAGGTATGTGTGTGTGTGCTGGACACAGCCATTCATGTAGCTTTAACCGGAATAAAAGATAACTCAGAGAAAAGTGCCTTTGAACATGGCAGCCATTATTAGATTTTAATAGCTATGGAAATATACCTACATACCTACATCATCCCTGCCTCCATCCACTCAGACTCAGGCAGACCTGGTGTGGTGTGAGAGCTGCTGTGGACCGAATCCTGACTGGCACACAGGACTAAACTCTCTGTGACAAATTCATGTGGAACAATTCTCTTTTCAAGTGGAACAGTTTGTAGTCTCAACTATCAATTAAGGACTTTGAGAAATTCACTTTGCTTCTCACTGATTCACTGAATCATTTTGGGCCCAGTTCACTGGTGACGTGTCACCACTGAAGTTGCTCCACTGGTGTGCATGCTCCACTGGTGTGCATGCTGGAGTCACTGAGGTGGGTTGTATAGACGTTAATGGGAGACATGCTGTGTGACATGTGTGATCTGAATTTTCTGAATCCAGATGTTTATTTTATGTTTTTTGATTTTAAGACCTGAACCAGCCTTTAACAGTGAGAACACTGGTTCTGTCCTCACACATTTTAAACATATGAAAACTGGATGTACTGTTTAGAATTTAATTGGTTTCCGTGTGGACAACAGGTTTGATTCTGTCTTCTAAAGATTAGAATGCAGGTTTGTAAGGATCCGGCAAGACGAGGATAATGTTTTTGTGTTTCCCTAAAGGGACAGTGCATGCCGTTTATAAACGAAGAACTTGTGTATCACTCATTTTCACGTTCATTAGATCTCCCTAACCTTACACACCTAACCAGGTTTTACTTCCTAACCGCTCTCCTAGGTGTTTTTAATTAGTGAGGAATCCTCGTTATGTGAGGCAGATGGCACAATCCTCCGGCTTTTGTTAAAGTCACACTAATTAGGATTCTTCGAGAACATGCGTCCAACCAGAATCCTTAATAAGGGAGCCTGCTTAGCCAAGTAATAAGAAACCTGATGTCTCCACAACAGTGCTCACCTTGAAACTTGAAAATAGAAACCAGCCAGTTTTTCAGCTCAGACCTTTAGTCATTGCTTTAGGCTTGTGAGCGGGTGTTTGTGTGTGTTGCAGGTAAATGTGATAATGTGGTTGGAGGAGATCTTCTGTTCTGGTTAACTTTGAAGAGTCGGCCTTTTAGCTGCTGGTTGTATGACACTAGCTGAACGGTGAAAAAGCCGGTGATTACCCAGATATCAGCCGTTACATTAAACAGCAGTAGAGTCAGAAACGAAAAGCAGAACACCAGAGAAAGTCCGCTGGCTTTTGTGTGAATGGAAATGTCGTCCTGCACATGAAACCCCCCACATGTCAGTTCTCTCTGGGCATTCCAGCACTTTGAACGCAGGACTTTGAGGAAGATTTGTAGACGCTCTCATCCGAGTCCAGATACCTCGGTCTAAACAAGCACAGATGGCAAATTAAGGAAAATATGGCCCGAAATGAATCTAAGTTAATTCTGGCTCCTTCCACTGAACAAGGTCTGAGTGTGGGGCTCTGACATTCTGGAACATTATCATACACACTCCATCACCGTCATCGTCACCATCACTCTGCTGTGTCAAAATAAGACACACCGCAGACACACCAATGGCTGATAAAGGCCAAACAGATATATAATGTGCATTTGTGTGTGTGTGGGTGTGTGTGTGTGTGTGTGTGTTTGCTTGCTGTTTATTAGCGTGTGTCATTCTGTGGGTTTTACAGGAGAATTTTAATGATCTGTCTTCGTCACAACACCTACTTAAGAACAAAAGTTGTTATATTCATTATTATATTTTTGGCTTATTATTGCTGTTTCTACCTTGGCTGGTTTTCCATGATGCCCCCAGCAGCATGTCCAGCCCCCGTAACAAAAACATAACAGTGCTGGATCACTCACGCTTTGTGGATCCAGAGGCTGTGTACGTCTCCTCCAGCTTTCGTGTTGATGTTGTGACACGAACCACGTACAGTGTTTACGGGAGAGGTTTCATTCGCACTAATAAGAGGAGGACTGGAGAAACAGGGAGCATGCTACAAGGTAAGTGCACTAACAAGCCTTTGCATGACTCTGAGCTGTATAAAGAGTAAGTTGAATCTTTAAGTTAGCCTGTGGAGGTCTCCTGAACACAGTCACACTTACTTGTGCTGTTTCTCACTAGATGCATTATGTATGTCTCTAACAAATGAAGGCATTTCCCTCCTCCAACATCGTCAAAGGCAGTTTTTGGAATATTCTGGCACGTTCCCATCGGCAGGCCGTCGTCTTTCTCTTCTTCTGCTGGCACATCATTTCTTGCTGACTCCCCACAGACTGTCGAGTGTGTGTGTGCTTGTGCACATGTTAGAGCAGCGTAATATACAAACGGGTCACAGCTCTTCACTTTCATTGTTTATGGTCTTATACTTCTTCTCCCTGCTGCTGCAAAAGGAAGGAAATGTGAAACTGACATAACCACAAACACAAAAGTGGAGAATTCAGCTGTTCTGATACTTATTGGTTGCTTACCTTGGAAAAGGACAATATGTATAAATCACTAGACTTTCCTAGTGTGCAGTCAATAATGGTTCAATAACTCCTCATCTCCCCTGTGTACTAATGGCCAGAGCTGGCTTTACAGAAACAAACAGGACTGTGCTGAGAAAGACAACTCTATAGTCTGAGCTTCCTTCTTCAATTATGTGGTATTAAACAACAAAGGCACACCAGTACAAAGCTGATTCATTTTCCATTTGGTCAGGTTAGAGTGCTTTGTGTTCGCATCTCTTTTATGCTTCTTCAGTCGCTTTTTAAAAGAACTAATATGGACATCATAATTAGAGAGAATAATGCACCACTTAATTCAGTTTGCTTTTTAAGATGGAATTAATAATAGGAAGGTGAATGGAATTTTCTACCTGAATCATTTTCATAAATCTTTATAATGAAGTTCACTCCCCTGTTGGCTCTAAATGTCATACCTTGAACTCAGGAACATGGTGCCTTTCTCTCAAACCAATTAATCTTTAGGATGAACTCTTTCCCTTTTCCAATAACAAGCTCTCTATTATAGTCAGTTGTCTTTCTGACAGAGTTTCCCTGCCTTGTCTATGATATCTTAATCTTACCATTGACGTACAGTACCGCTGCCTGGATTTCACACAGACAGTCTCCCCCACACAATAAAATGAATACAGAATGTGGGAAAGCATGCAGCAGTTTTTCAGTTTACACCTTGAATTCCTGCTGTTCATAAAATTAAAATAAATTAAATTTCATTGATTAACTAGGTCCCTGGAAATTCAGTCATTCAGTATGTATGAAACCAACCTGTTCTACGTCTCCTGTTCTCTGCAAAGACAAATTCAGACAATAAAACAATGAGTAAAACAGGTCTGCCTTTACCAGGTAAAGCTTAGTGAAATCATGCCTGTGTGTCTGCAGCCCATCGGGTGCAGACGGATAAAGACCTGGTGTGTTTGAGGCGACTGTCTGTGCAGCAGCACGGTAACGATGCTGCTGACTGACGAGATCACACACCAGATGACTCTTCGTTTTCATGGATGTTTGTTTCCAGGCCCGGATCGAGCCTGAATTCACCTTGGACGGGAAAAGAGGAAGTATAGTCAGAGGATGCTGTGGGATGTTGTGGCAGATTTTAGGAAACTAAATCCCACTCAGCAGCTCTATTTCAGGACCATCCTCCATTAATGGCAGACACAGACACATACTGACTGAGCAGACACAGCTTGGATGTGAAGGAGATACAGGTGGAACATGTAGCAGCAGGACGTGTGGAGTGTAATGTTGGTTTCACGTCAAAGTCTGAAGATCTGCCCTCTGCCTGAGCCACTGCTCTGCTGTCACTGTTGTTGTGATGAGATTGTGTCACCTGGAAGAAGAGAGAGTGAATCACAGGTGGGCAGAGCGTAGGTGACAGTGTAGGTACTGTGTTGCAGTGAGCTCTGTGATAGGCTGATGAGAGCAGTTTAGCCTGACATTGGCTTTTTAAAGCTGGAAACCCTCTAATGTTGAATTGTGCGACAGTATTTCAGTGCACTAACTTCAGACAGTTCTCTGTACAACATAAACATAAACTCCTCTCCGACTCTTGATGGGATTATACTTCTTTGACTGACCTAATACCGATGTACCATCATCTACGAAAACATTTCACCTGTAAAAGGTTACTTAGCACTTGAAGGCGAACATTTTGTTCCGTTTCCTGTTCGTCCGCTCTGCAGCGGTGTGGTGCGAGCCTTGGATTCAAATCCCTGCAGATAATTAGAGCATTAAGGAGACATGTATGAGGAGGTCTCACCTTGAAGCACCGTTTCCTCATGAACCAGTTTATTTATTTTGAGGTAATTAAGTCACAGGATGGAATAAGTTGGGGGTGTTTACAGTCATATGGTGAAGGAGAGGAAACAGCCGGATGCACCTGAAGCCCTCTCTGAACTATGTGGCGTTATTTTGTCCTGAGAACAAATTAAATGCAATAACAGGAGGCCGATGCAAAGAGAGCCTGCCTTGCCCTTAGTTCAGCCACAATAAATAGCTCGGGCCCCCACCACATTCGTCATATTGATTTTTCTTTAATGTTATGCACAAGAAAGTAATTTCCTTGTCTCTGCATTGTCAGCGGTGACTAATCAGATTTTCCTGAGACGACCAATTCCATACCTCAAGGAAATGCTTGGCTACAGATACTGGTCATCCAAGTGACACAGACATCACCTAACAACTTGTACAGCTGCAATCTCTCTCTGCATGCAGGGCTGGAATACTAAGTGTGTATGACCCACACTGTGTCCTTGGTCTTTTAAAGCACCCTGTGCAGCCGAGGCAAGGCACCATGAACACAGATATGATAAGACCAGTGCACAGAATCCTGCTCTGTTTGGAAAGGAACAAATATTTCTGCTCATTCTACAGATGCATTCATGTCCAGATATTTTTTATGTGCTCAGAGGGGAAAACTAACTCCATCGGTTGTTTGTGTTTCCCACCTCAAGTAGCAACGAGAGACACAGCAGCTCACAAAGAAAACTGACCTCACTTCATTACTACACGTTTCTTTTTACAATGATCCATCAGCAGAGAGGCTCCAGTCAGGTTTTCATTGACCAATAAACAACGTAAAAGGCAAAACCTCCAATAGTTTATGTACTGTTTGTGGGATTTTCATATACTTGTCTTCAATATTTAACCTTGGCCAAGTGAAATTTGAATTTCTAATCAATCATGCCATATTAAAGTTGAATGCTAATCGCCATCGGCTCATTACTATTTCACGAGGCGGCTCCATTTATGAAATGTCACTCAAAATAGTGTACCCACAAGCCAATCGATACCAGCCGTCTTTCCGTCTGAATGTTTCATTTGCTGTAAATACAGAAACAGAGAGATATGGATTGGGGGCAGGCAGCTGGACGCCCACATGTGGTTTTGTGCAGGGTGGGGGCACACTGAAAAGGCATTGATCAGTGGTGGGGCTCCATATACAGTTACCCGGTGGCCTATAGTCTAAAGCTGTGACTGAGACCTACCGGGGACAAGACGTTTGGAGTCAACTCATGACCTTTGAGGTTGGTCTGAGACCAAGCTATTGATGGCAGAACAGATACGGTTTCTTCACCACTGGAAGTTGTCATTTTTCAATAACTGATATCAGTCTGTGCTCAGCAGTGAGCCGACTGGGAGAGGTGCCACAGCATCACAGGATATAGTCTGCTGGAGTGCTGCGTGTTGAAGTGAAGATATATTTTTATTACGATCTCTGACGGGTTTCTTCTCTCACTGTGGACCAGAAAACAAAGATGGACAAATTGACTTTCTGTGCACATATTGTCATGTTTAAATGTAGTTGTAGATTTTAAGCTGGAGTTCGAAACTTTCGTGACCCTTTTAGTCCCGGATGTGTTTTACGTCCTCTGTCACAGGAGTGACTCACCATTTAATCTGTTCCCTGAAACAGCAGAGAGAAGATAAATAAGAGAATGGGAGATGTGGAAACGCTATTATGCAAACTGAATGAATCATCCACCGCACACAGAAAAACAGTGTGTTTGTGTGCAAACAGCAAAACGCTTTGTTTGGTGTTTTGTAGGCACAAATACTCAGAAATTAAAAAAGATGAGACATAGACAGGTGACTGTGAGGCTCCATTGTATACATGATGACCCTCCCGCAGGGGCTTAGCGTTTGAACATGCCCCTGGGGGGGGGGGGGGGGGGGGGGTTAAAATCCAGCAGATGTCCCTGAACCCCCACTTCCCCCAACCAACCCTTTTTTTTCCCCAACAGTGCCAAACGCCT
>JBBMJY010000013.1:18143263-18163509 GCA_037833715.1 Toxotes lorentzi
TAAACAGGGGGCTGTGAGGTTCCATTGTATACATGACGACCCCCCCGCAGGGTTTTAGTTTTTGAACCTTCCCCTGGGGGGGGGGGGGGGGGGGTTAAAATCCAGTAGATGTCACTGAAGCCACAATTCTCACAAATAAGCCGTTTATTTTAGCAACAGTGACGAACGTATTCAGTACGAGCAGTGATACGAAGGATTGATAAGGTGACAGGAGCAAAAGTCCTCAATTACTACGAAACAAATATAATGGAAAAAGTATCATAAAAGAACTTTGATCACTTTTTTCATTGCCCAGTTTGGCCCAGTATAATTTAGACTGCTGGTCCTATCAAAGCATAACAACATGGATAAAACACGGAGATAAATACCTGGTTATAGATCACCTGGTTATAGATCACCTGGTTGTCCCCTCCTTATTGTCACTGATGCCACCTGCAAGATGATATAATCCAGGAGTGATGGAGGATGAATGTGTCTAATGCTGTGTACAGTCACAGCTTCCTGTCAGCTGTTTTAGCTGTGGGGCTGTTAAACAAACAGGAATAACTTCATACAGACCCAAAAGATAAATGAATGCAAATATAAAACACTTTTTACAGAGATAATTTATTGCTATGTGAAACATCCGAAAACATTCTTTGATGTCAGTTTTTCCAATAAGCCTTTTTTCCTGAGTAAATGAGTAGTAAAGTGTGAACAGTCTTATCTGCTCCCTCACAAACCTGTCAGCTCTCAAATGAGGCCATTATGTTAATTGAATAAAAAGTAAATATTGTCAGATATTGCAGCTTTTAGCATGTTGCTTTACTTCAAAGACATAAAAAATGAGAAATTAGTTTAACTCTCAATATTCATAATTTCTCTGAAAGACCCTTTAATCAAAAGAAATGAAAGTCAGAACGAGAGCAGGCTTTGTGTTTCCTCTGATGGAAAGACCAGTGCCTTGTTGTTGTTGTTTCATAGAAGTGACACCTCTGTGCATCGGTCCTATCACACCTCAGCCTGATCTCTGCAGAGCAGAGAAGGGAGGACGTAGCACAGCAAGTTTACCAAACAGGCTGTGTCATATGCGTCTCTAAACTTACCACCCACTGCTGCACGCTGGCTAGCACTCCGCCTCCTCTTTGTAATCCTGCCTTTGCTAAATTTTCCTGAAATACACATATTCACCACTGCCAAGGGCATAAACAATTATCAATCAGCTCTAATCCACTGTTCCGCATAAATAAGTTTCCTCATGTTTGCAGAGCTGTGCTGTCACTTTTTTATGACTGTTAAGATTTGACTTGGCAGACAGAGCCCAAACATGATGCATGACAAGTAACTTACATGGAAATCCACTGCAACGCTGACACAAATAGTTTGCTGCGCACGTGGTCCACATCAGTGTTTGTGTCTGTGATGTGTGTTCCTGTAGAATATTATTCTTGTCAGGGTGAAAAGGCCCCTGAAACAGCATTCACACCATCTTAGATACTAAAACTCTCCACTGAAGCCCAGACTAATGGAATAACTTTAGGGTTAACATCTCATTAAGGCTGCCTGACCCACCTGCTGCCCTGCACAGTGCAGGGCGAATGTTGGGTACATTACACATTCAGATGAGAGATTGCTTTAGTCAGACTACCGTCCCAACATTACCAGGCTGAACACTTGAGGTCGGTTTAGTCTTGTCATGCGAAGCAGCATGTGTGTTTGTTCCTGCAGGACACGGACTAATTGGAGTGCCACCGATGCTCATTTCGGTTTTCTAATTTCAATCACACACCTGTGGTAAACCTGCTGATGTTATTAGTGTGCCCACTTTCTGACTGGTCATTCACTTCTAATGTCTGCTGGCTGGCTGCCAGTAATGAGAGAGAAGCGAGTGAATTAACCTGGAAAAACTTTTGCTTTTGGAGACACTTCTGTGCTTCCTGATGCACCAGCAGCATTTACACTGCGCTCGAGACAGAGCTGGGCTTTTAAGAGAGCTGGGGACACACATGTACTGTATTCCGATAAATTGATATATTGATAGATAAAGGCATTATGCACAGCATGTGCCATTTTGAATGTGCTACAAACGGGAGCAGAGACACACAGTTGTAGACACAGTGTCTAATTGCCTCCCTGCACCGTCCTACGGCTGTTTTTCCACTCAGAAACTATGAAACGCCCAAAGGCAACTGCTTGTGTGTATAACTGTGAGACACTGCAAGTGAAAACGATTAGACTGTGAAGGCCTATGTGAACATTGTGCACTGGAGGGCATTTGTTTAGCATGCATATTGTTTGGTTTGTTTTTACCGTATGGGCTCATCAATAATGCAGGGCGGCTTAACCAGCAATTACAATGATGAAGACATCAAAATGCAAAACAGAGGCTGTGAGCTCTCCTATCCAATAAGAGATGTCTGCAAAGGGAGGACTACAGACTGGACAGACTTTTAATTAGTGGGCTTTGTATCCCAGCCAGGAACAGCAGATTGGCTGCTTGCTCTTTCTTGTCATCATAGCCTTATATACCAAGAACTGGAAACATGACCATTTGAATTATGGGTAATTTAGTGTAGTTAGCAAAAGCTTGATGAACAAATTGCTTGCAGCCAACTTTGCATGAAGATGGATAAATCTGTGAAACTGCGACTTCACAAAATGGATGATTTTCTCCACTTTGTGTGGGGCAGTCCGTCCCTGCTGCTTACAGGACTGTTCGCCATAAAAAGCACTGAACACACACAGATAATTATTTTCCATCCTGATGTTCCACAGGGAACGCAGAGATGTTCTTTGAGAAATTTGAGAACGTTACGTTTTCCAGTTTTAAACCTCTTTCTTTGATTCATTCATATTTTTATCTTGGGTTTTTATAAATACTTGCCTAAATATATTATTTTATCATTTTCCTGTTGGTAACATTCAGTAATTATTTGGCATTAATGATAATAATTAACTGAGGATTAAAACCCAAGTGTGGTTTGTGAAACGTATATTCAATGAGACAGAGGTTTTAGAAATGACTTTAATTCTTCTCCTCAGCTTCAGGCCTGATAAATCTTCTTTAGCACAGATGATGGAAGCACAACACGTATCAACTCTTCTGCCAATTTCCATTCGATTTTCGAGGGTTTTTCACTGTCCTAAATTTATGTAACTGAAATGTTTTGATATGAATTCATAAATGGTACTGTCAGATTTCTAAAGCACACAGAAACTTTTCATCATTATTTCTCTCGCTGGTGCAGAAGCTCAGTCACTTTGTCTCATTTATTTAGCTGGACTTAACACAGGGATCATAAACAAAATAACATATCAACATTTCCCATACTGCTTTTTTATTTACTGAAACGTTTGGAATGATGATTCTGGATTCCTTCTACACAACTACTGCAAATACACATACACACACATACACACACACACACAGAGAACAGCTGCTTCAGAAAGCAGGACAGTGGTTAGCTGTATGTAGGCTAATGTAGTGTAACATGCTGAGCACCCAGCATCTTCCTCTGAGACTCTGTTATTTCTCTGACTCTTTGCTTCTTTCTCTATGTGACCAGGTGTCCAGGTCTCTGAAGGACCTGTTCTTTCTGCTTGGTCCCAGACATACAAACCCAATGAATTTGTTAAGCACCATTATCCTCATGCATGTATGAAGTGATGTGCATGAGTGTGATGTCGCTGGGCGGAGAGAGAGCTCAGCTTTACCCTCTCCGCCCAGGTGAGCCCTCACCCACAGTGTCTTGTCTGACCTTTTGAGGAACCTTGTTCTACTCAGAACTGTCCCTGTCAATACTGGATTTCATGGACCACTTCCACTGTTTCAGCTTCTTTGGCCAAGAAGCCAGAATTTCTTCTCTGAGGAAGAAGACAACAAGCACAAGGAAACCCAAATAATTTATGCTTCCTAATTTTAATGTTACACACACACATTTTTCATCTGTATCTCTAACGTAACATCAGAACAGCCCCGTTTAAAGGACAGTTCTGTGCATTTCCTACCTGAGCCATTACCATTACGGCAGAGTTCAGAATTTCATCACTGTAGGTTTTTCTGTTCCCTCAGGCAGCACAGAGCGCACACAGAGAGCCAACACAGACTTTAGTGCTACACAAAAAATTGCTTGAAACACGTCCTTCGCACATGATAACTTTCATGGTTGTGTGGCTCTGTACCTGTTCACATTTATTTTTACGTACTCTACCTTGTGATGAGACGTCTGTGTTTGTACACTGAAACCTTGACTCCTTCAGCTTCAGGATTTGAAAAATGGGAGAGATTTTTGAGCCAGTTTCTTTAGCAAAGCAAACAAAGAATTATTATTCTCACAAACAGTGTCAAAACAAAAAGCTGGAATCTTGGACCTGTTATTAAATTGTTGTAATTTATGAAAGTTTAATGAGACCCTGTCCCAGGTTTCAGGACTTGTGGAATATGTTATCTGCTAATGAGGACAGGTTCTGACATGGTTCAATGTGGAATACCTGACACGCTGGTTCTGTGTGATCATGAGCTCTAATACCTCCTTTAATCAACACAGCTTGGTTGAAGGTATTCTGAGGGCATTTGTCTCACCTCGCCAGCGACACTCGCTGGCAGATGCTTTGCATATCAGGCCTGGTGGATCAATATGTTATTAGAGAACAACCTCTTGGAGGCATGTCAATTAATTCTGGGCTGTCAGCTGCCCCCCTCACACCGTCCAGTGAGGCTGAGGGAGAACAGTGGGTGTCTTTTTAACTTGGTGCCTGTGGAGGATTTGCGACCTTAGCTGCTTCAACGTTTCATCCACAAACCTGGAGCAGTGCATAGGAAGGATCAGCTGATCAGTGATCACAAGGGTCAACTTATTTAAGATAGATCAAAATGGATTTTTTAAAATATAAAACCACATAGTCACTCTGTATCTCGAGTGTGTGGGAGTCATGAAGGCAGGACTGAACCAAGGCAGACCCTGCACAACAAACAGACACACTAAAGGTTGTCGTTGCTCTGTTTCATTATGTATTATGATATGATAATTAAGATGATAGAAGTTATGATCGACTTGAGTACAGCAGGAACACAGACTGTGCAGCAGTGGTTCTCAGTATCTGTTTGCAGCTCCTCACAGGTTACATGTGTCTGAGCTGTTAAAGACAGAATAGTTTCAGTTGATTTGAGTTGATTTAGCCTGAGCAGTTCTTGTTGCTGAGATATATTTTTTCTGCTTTCCTTTGCTAATCACCTTGTGAACCCTGGGAGGATCCTCCTGCTGACCCCATGAAGGTGTGCTGAACCTCAGGTTGGGAACCGCTACTGTTGAACACTCAATGTCGTCACCTAGTTTATTGTTTGAATGTGAATTCTTTAGGTTCAACCACGTCTCAAAATCTGTTGGACTTTGCTCAGTCGTGACCGGATGAAACGTCACTGACCTATGAAACCGTGTCATGGAATCTCCATGACGACCAGGTAGACTCCATCCACTGATGAATGCCACTGAAAGCTTCACAAAAAGCAAGCATGTGGACCTTGATTGAAGATTATTTTGTCAGAGTATCTCATTATAGCTTCGTCCTAAAGGTTGAAAAGATTAAACTTGTGTCAGAGCCACTGGAGCAGAGGACGCTGGTCTCTGCCCCCAGTCTCTGCCCCCCGTCTCTGCCCCCCGTCCCTGCCCCCCGTCCCTGTGCCCAGCGTCTGCCCCCAGTGTCTGCCCCCAGTCTCTGTCCCCCGTCCCTGTCCCCCGTCCCTGTCCACAGATGTTCATTTGACACTAACATGCTCCATTAATACTGAGACTAAATTCCAAAGATTGGAACCTGCTTTGTCACCTGCTGCAGAAGTTTGGATAAAACTCTGCTTCTTCACAGTCACATCAGGTGCTGAAGGAACGAGATTAGACTTTCCCATCTCACACTTGTTATTTTCTTCTCCAAGTTTGACATGTTTTCTTTTGCCTTATGACTCCATTGTGCTTTATTTTCCGGCAAATCCAGTATTGACTGTTTTGGAAAATATCCAGTGTTTGCATAATGGATGTAGGTAGAGACGTTTCAGAGGGTGTAGTCTATCATAGAGTCGCTGCATGCAGCACTGTTTCCACCACTGTTTACCCAGAGATGGTAAAAGCAGAGGGAGTTTATGCTTCTGAGGGAGACTGGATGCTATTACCACATATTTCCTATGTCAACAGAAATTAGGTCGGGGTCTGTATGTGGGACTATCTTGGTATTCTTTCTATGCACCATGGTGCGGTTGGCTGTACCGTGTGTGCCTCTGTGTTCCCGGCTCTCTGCCACCGACAGACACAAGTGTTTGCACAGGCAGAAAGCAATGAGATAACCTCGATGACTCATGGCACTTTTATAGAAGGCTCTTTTCACATAGAAGCCTTCACACTCGCCCAATCAATGCCTTCTAGCGAGCCACCACACCATCAATATGTTGGCGCTCTCTTTGAGCCGGCTGTTACAGTCACCTCAGTTCTCAGACTTTAACATCACACAGCAGGGGGACCGAGGGACCCGTTTCGAGAAGTGAAACCTCCAAGGCAGCCCGTCCAGCCCTTTTCTAAGACTGACCCCAAAATCCGGCACTCTCCGCAGGTTTCTCTCTAGACATTTGAGGTAAAGTCATTCTGCCGGCACCACATGACAAAGATGGAGAGACTATTGTTTAAAAATGTGACTGATGGTTTTCCTGCCTACTCTGCCTTGAAGAGAGAGATGCTGTTGATAGATGAGCCAATACACTCCAAACTCTTTCTTCTTTGGGTTTGCTGTGTGTGTAGTTTGATCCACTTTTCTCCGGCTGGGGTGATATTTCACCTCTCTGGCTGTGGATGTCTTCATTAGGTTACATCTCTGTGTGTTTTTTATTTTTTTGACTGCTGAACTAAAGGCTGGGTTGCAGCTCTTTGCTCGTCTTCCTTTCAGTGCCATAGAAAGCCTCCGTCGAACGTATCTTATGACAAGCTAATAGTGTGTTATCTGAAGTATAAAAAACATGGCAGAGTTTTATCTGAACTGCTGCATTAAATGAGGGAGTACCGTGATCAAACAGACACTGCTGGTGGAGCGAAATAAAGAGGTATCACAGTCCCTTCATTAAAATAAGGCACACATCTGTATCCCAGGTGGAACATGTCTACATGCAGAATGACTTTAAATATCACCAACCTTGTAACCTGTGTTTGGATTTCATATAAAACAGTGGGAACGTGTGCCTGAATATTTTCTTCATTTTGAGAACATGTTTAGTATTTTGGATCTTTTAGCTGGTTTTTACACAGCCTGTGATGTTGGCATTGCTGATGGTTGACTGGTTCACCACTTGTTGGACTATATGATCTAAAATTTACACCATAATAATATGTCAACATGTTTGAGTTCATTTCCTCTCTGTTAAACTGGTTTTAGCATCCAGAGGCATCTTAATTTCCCCTCCTCTGTGGGTGCCCCCTGCTTTTTTCCCTCTTTTCCTCTTTGCTTTTCCACTTTGCTCTCATTCATTTTGCTCCACCTCCCTTAGTCAGCTCCTCTTTACACCTTTGTGACCAGCCTGCCAACCTCTGGGGATGCTGCTTCCTGTTGATATGCAGAGCGCCTCTCTTTCCAATCAGTACTTCGGAAAGGTTGTTACTAATGGTCCCCAAGGAGAAGCATCAACCTTGAATACATACAAGGCCTCTGCCGAATTTCGCAGGAGTGCTGGGCACTGGGAGTGTCACATCTTGTTTTCCCCCTTGTCTCCGCCAAGGTTCAGTTGCATCATAATGTCTATGAAATAGAAATACAGCCAATTCATCTGGCTGTTATTGTCTCCCTGGTTGAACACGCGCTGCAGCTTTATTTACTAATATCCAAGACTGCTGTGCAGTGTTGTGATCAGAAGGATCTGGTACATGAACACGATATTCTTCTAATTAAGAAGGAACTTGATACATAACTGTTTAACAAACCATCAAATTATTGTTTCACTCTGTGTCACACTATCATCAGCAGCCATGGTAGAGAGCCACTGACAGCCCTGCCTATTTTTATCAGCCACAATGAACAGACTGCACAGTTTAGTGTATTGGGCAGACAGTCTTGAGCTTCTGAGGATAGCTTGATTATTCTGCTGGGAGAAGTACGTGGATGGGGAGAAGCCTTCCATATGTTACTCTTAACAAGCAGTGAAGGTGCGATTCAGGGACTCGGGGCAGAAAGAGCTGACAGCGCTCGTCCACACCTCTGGCTTTCTGCAGAACAGCCGAGGCAGGCAATAATCTAACTATAATTAAGAGGTATAAAGCATGTCATGCAGCCATTAGACCAAATAGCTGGCAACCAATCAGCTATGACATTAATGGTAGAAACCAATCACAGCTTTATAATTCAGCTGTGCTGTAAGAAGGAAAATATGTTTTAAGAATTCTGCAGTTTGTTTCATTACTGCTTCAGAGACAGTTTATTTCATGTAAATATAAATAACTCACCCTGTTCATGTGTCTGGGCCTCCATGCACTCAGTGCTGCGAGTGTGTGTGAACACACACATCTCACACACAGGGTCACTCAGTAACTGACTCCAGAAACCCCAAATGCTGTGATTAGAAAGAAAGTTACGATCATTTGTCCTTTGTCCTGTTGATTTTTGAAAACGTCACAGGTCAGAGGAAACAACAACATACTGCTGTCACGATCCAAATGTCACACGCTCATCACATCACAGAGTCATTTTTAATTTGAATTTTTAACTCGAGAACGTTCAGTTCATCAGGTTCACTCATCTTAAAATACTGTAAAGCACCAATTCTTCCTTCACTTTGGCCACCACTGTAAATTCATTACTCTGCCAGTTTAATGGCTTCAGGCTGTGACCTTCA
This sequence comes from Toxotes lorentzi, assembly GCA_037833715.1. Taxonomy (NCBI): domain Eukaryota; kingdom Metazoa; phylum Chordata; class Actinopteri; family Toxotidae; genus Toxotes; species Toxotes lorentzi. The sequence continues at coordinate 18,152,103 of JBBMJY010000013.1, forward strand.
TAGTCAGTAGAGTTAGTAGAGTTAGTCAGTAGTAGTTATCAGTAATCAGAAGGTTTTGTTTATGATCTGTCTGTTGTTTCAGCAGCACTGTTTTGCAACGTTTTACCTGAACCAGTTTTCCTCTCTCAGCAATTTCAGCAGTTCTCAAGTTGTAGTTGATTATTCTACATTACTAAAGAGTCAAAGTGACTGACGCTTACAAATGAGCAGATGAAGGGAAGCTGATCTTTGGGCTTTGGAACTTTACCCATGTGCTCGTCAGATGCAGTAAATGATGGTAAATTAGCTTAAAAGTATTCATGTCCGTGTGAATAGTGTGTTGAAGTGTTTTACAAACCTGCTTCCTGTATACACCCCTGTTATAGTCCACTAAGACAAAACTGAACACTGTTACTAGAAATACTGCAAAGCATTTTAATAATAAAAGCCGTGCTATGCATCTTTGTTGCCAGAAAAACTGACTTGCTTTACATTCACCTATTTTGATGAATTGATTTTACACGGTTTGGCGTTGTCTTAGTTCATAATGGGTTACTTGGACGGATTGCATGTTTACTCAGCAGATGATCAGACAAGAAATTACTCTTAATGGAAACTATGGATCCTTCCCAACCTCATTCTTCGCATGCTCACATCATAAAGATCTGCTCCTGTGGACAGTCACTGACAGCAGCACAATTTACATGAGGCTGGACGGTCGCCAGAGAGTGAGAATGAAGAGGGCGAGCTTTGTGTGTCTGTACATGTCATACTGTCGTAACATGAACTGATGTTATATCAGAGTAAATGCATTTACATCATTTTATGTTTCAAACAAAGTAAAATTGAATTCTTCATAACAAATGTTGAATCTTTGTTTTTAATGTTCATTCATGAGGTAAACTCACTGCACCAAACTGGAATCTGCAGCTAATTTGCCTTTAATATGTTTAATATGTTATTAAAATGTATAATTATCCTTTTTTTAAAGACAAGGTTTAAAGGTTTAGGGTGTGTTTGAAGATCAGACCTCCTCTGCAGAGCACGATCGTGCAGTTGGGAGCTGGTCAAAGACAAACACCCCAGTCTGGAGGCTTGTTGTCTACGCTGCATCCTCAGAGCATCCATCCATTTTTTAACACCTGCTTATTGTTTTCAGGGTCATCCTATCCAAGCATGAACCAGCTGAAAGGAGGGAATGCACCCTGCACAGGTCAGTCCCTCATAGATCTCACACACATTCACACTCATGTCCACACCAAGGAGGATTCACAGTTTCCAGTTCACCTGAGGAAACTGTCGAGCCCAGAGGAAGCAGACACAAGATGTGTCAATAAAAACACACAGTCAGGTAGATAACAGGTGCATTATGTAAATGGCTGGATATAGGACAGGTAGCCTTCTGATGCGTCATCTCTTTGATTACATGCTGTATCTCACCTCTGGACAGGATACATGCTGTCTCACCTTTTAAAATAATGATGTCTTCGTTCTGCAGTTGTATGGAGCAGAGAGGAATTCTAGTGAATGTCTGTATTGGGGGTGGGGGGCGGGCGGGGCTCCTTATGATCACGATGTTCACCTGAATCGGGTCCAGTCACTCATATAGTAGAATTAATTCACTTGGAGACATTTGAAGACACGGGGACAGATGTGATATGGTCGTACAAACATGCCAAGGACACAAATGAAAAGATTTGTCTGTGCCCACAGGAAGTAGGTCAGACTGAGACGTCGCTGTCAGAAGAGACAACAAAACATTTTACACACTGAGTGTGTGGTTGTGTTACAGCTGGTGCTGACAGTCGTGGTGTGATTCACGATTCTGCAGCGATGGGCAAACAGGTCGAGAGGAAACGGCCAGTGGCTGGTTCAGTGTTTTGTGGAGCAGCATAGGCAGCTTCACTGTCTGCACGAAGAACACACAACAAACAGCAAACAGCGCAAACAACAAGCAACACACCGCAAACAGCTTAGGCTGCAGTTGTGGATGCAGATATAGCTGTAGCTGTAGCTGTAGCTGTAGCTGTAGATGCAGCTGTAGCTGTAGCTGTAGGTGTAGGTGTAGGTGTCTGTCACTGGGCAGGTTTACTCTTCTCTCTCTCTGTCACTGTGCGTCAGTGTGGAAACAGAAATGAAGGACAGGTGAGTCAGGGATTCATGACCTCAGACAGGTGAGCAGGAAGTCGTTGTACCTGTGACGTGTGCTCGTGTGTCAGGTCCCATCAACCGGCTCCTCATCATCTTATTAGTTACAGCACAGTGATCCTCTCAGTACTGTGATAAATGCTGTATGTTTTGTTTTTGATGTACACAGTGTTTATTTCAGTTTTATTCTTATTGGATGTGATTGTATTTTAAAAGGTTTCTGACTGTGGCTCGGTTCCTCAGCAGTGATCAGTTTAACAGGAAATAATAACTGTGAGTCCGAGGTTTCGTTTTTGTGGATTCAGCTGGCGTAGTTTTTTCTGAAGGCTGGATTATGATGTGAGCTTATTGATTATTTTATACCTTCGGTTTCTCAGTATGTGTAACATCACAGTTTAAGGTGTGTGTGAAGAGATCACAGCATTAACAGAAGCAGTGATATCAGACGCCTCTCTGCTCATAATGTTTATGAATAGAGTGCTGCAGTATTTTACATGCTGGGTGTGAAATCCAGTAAATAAAAGGTAAAGTGAAGGATGGAGAAGTCTCAGTGGGTGAGACCAGGTCTCTCTCTTTGTCACCCCCCTCCCTCCCCTCCCCCCTCGGTTGTCACCTGGAAGCTTTCTGTCAGCCCCCCTCTCTCTGGAAGCCAGAGATGAGAGCTGTTCAGAGGAATGGCCTCGGGCACAGGCCTCTACGAACGCTCAGCTCAACAACCCCGGCTGCTTCAAGGGAGCCTCTCTTTGGGCTTCAAAAGCTTTCTACGAATGGGAACCAAGTTGGCTTCCCACCACAGGCTGCCTCCATAAAGACCTTTTTTAGTTACTCGGCTTAAAATCAATAGAAAAGGGTAGAAGCACGAGCACACTTGGGATGAAGTGCAGAAAAGAAAGTAGGATTTAAACTGACAAAAAGTGAAATTCCTCGATACTTTTAACAACTGATATTTGAAGTCAGATGAAATTTGGGATAAAGTCAAACCTCAGGGGAAGCTGAAAAAACCCTGTTGCATCGAATGGAGGCCTGACAGAGAGCGAGCGGTCTGACAGAACAGGACCGGCCTCTCTCTGTGTGGCATGATGCATGGGAACGTACAGCACAGCCCAGAGAAAAAGCACAGACAAATAACATGAGGGCAATTATGGGAATTAAATATGAATTTGTTGTGTTACTGATCTCCCTGTCGCTTTTAGTTTGTAGCTTTAATCACGTATAAATCACAGGACAATCTGAACCTGCCTGGAAACTGTCTTGAAATTTTACCGTGATGGATGATGGTGCTTAAATTTGTGACAGGGTAATAACGACAAAACAAGGTAGAGCACACACACAGACACCAACGCACACACAAACACACAAATATTACAGGTACCTGTTAAAACACATTAATACTCACACAGGATTCAGATATTGGAATTTAAGCAGCACCTATGGAATTAGAAATAAATACAGTGAAAATAAAGGAAGCACTGTCTGCATCAGCACAGCTACACACACTGCACCTTAAATTCAGCCCTCCAGTATATCTTTGAATGGTGTTGTTTCCATGGAAATGGTATTTTAACCTGCATTAGCACAATGGATTCCTTTTTTCAGTATCAGCTCACCTTTCAGCAGTCCTGTTAAAAAAATGCCACATGTGGTGAGACTCCGCTCACTCACAACTTTTGTTGACTCTAACAAATTAAACCAGCATCCAGATGTTTCCTTGGAAATGAAATCTGACTCACACAGCACTCAGACAGGCTGAGGAGCATCTCACTCGGCAGACCAGCAGAATGGTAACAGCATTAGAGTTGACATAGTGTTTTATTACAGTCCTGGGCAATCATCAGGATCATTCATCTGCACATTCAGACTCTTTGCTCTCTCATTTGTCAGCCCAGTAGTCTGGCTCGGAGCTTGAGCCAGGTTCTTGCAAGCTAGCATGTTACCTGTGATGTATGGTGCTATGATAAGCATCTGTGTGCAGGAAATATGGATCTCCGTTCATGATGTGATTTTAAACGTCCAGTCTTTGATGTAAATGCAAACAAACAGGTGGTCCGGCCGGTGATGGCTGTGATGTGTTTTTATTTTTCTTTTTGTGTTAAAAGTGACGTGCACAGTGTGTTACTGGATTTACAGCACACAGTCTGTGAGGAGACTCAGGCTGAGAATATATTTTGAGTTGTACTGTGTCTGTCCTCCTTCTTCTTCTTCCCTTTGTGTTGGACATTAAACTAGAACATCTGTAGCGTTACGATGCTCGTCAGTCCCAGAGGAATCACATCTCCTGTGTCTGCGACGTCTATGCTACCGTTATGTTTTCTGAAGTTTGGCATCGACGTGGTACCGAAGTGTTTGTTCATGTGACGACTGACAGCCTGTCCAAAGTGTACCGTGTCTGTGGAACTGGGTCCAGCCCCACGCTTACATGGTATGTGTTGTAAAATACGATCGACTGAGGTTTTATCATAAAGTTTGACGCAGACGTTCCTGTCGTGACCTTGGTGATCGATTTGGTGATTTGCACCTGCAAACCTGATGTTGTTGGTGATGCGTTCCCATCAGCCTTAGCTGTGTTTAGAGCTCATTAGCCAGTGTTAGCATGCTAACACTTAACACTGAGATGATCAGACCTGCTAAACATCAGCATGTTAGCATTGTCACTGTAAGTATGTTAGTCCAAAGAGGTTGCACGCAGCAGCTAGTGTGGCTGCTGACTCTCCGTCCTGTTAACAGATCTTCTTCCTGTTTCCTGATCAATTCGTTCATAGCAGAGGCCTGATGTTCTCACCCGGAGGCATTTTAAGCTTCTTTTTATCTATCATTGTTAGTCAGTGACATTCAAGTAGATGCCTGGCAGTAGTAGATATTGCTGCTGCCACCTAATAAACATTTTCCTCTAATAAGACTTGTTTAAAATTACCATCACACATCATAGTTTGGTGGGAAGGTCATCTTTTTATTCAGATTATGCTGATTCCAGCATTTATACCACACAATATTAACATGCTCTTTGAGCCCATCAGAGAAAATCTCATAACTTCAGAAGCAGTTCACAAAGCGCTGAAGGTCAGTACAGTAATCTAGTGGTATCTTCTTATATTTTTGCACAGACCCAGTGAGGAACATTTGGAATATTTATGATGGAGATTTAAAATGGCAAAGTGAGTTTTCCAAGGCTGAAAGAGCAATAAACACAGTGTCATATTGCTGTACTTTAAGAAGTCAAAAAAACAAGCTGCAACAAGCAAACACTCAGCACAACTTAACTACAGAAGTTGTCTTTTCTCTCACTGCGTTGTTTCGGCTGAATATTTGCAGTGCTCACACAGCTGTAGTTCAGAGGGTGCGTGGTGGGGGTCGGGGTGGGGGCGTTGGAGGGAAGGGCAGTTTGACCGTTGCCTTCAGGAGGCTGATATCCAGAGCAGAATGTGCTTCTCTGGTTCGCCCCCTTTCAGTGTAACTGTTTCTGACCCAACCTTCTCCTGCTGGCTATAAAATACTGATGGAAATCCGTCCGGTTTAAATTATTATTATTATTGTTGATAACTTGTCAGCAGACCTGTAGTGTTGATCAGATTCAGTTCCGTTCTGCCTTTAGTCCTCAAACATTATCATTTCACAGTATTTTAACTATAGCAGTAAATTCAACTTACTTCAAACTCGTTTATAAAAACATGTTATGAGTAACATGGCTCTGGACACGTACATACTTAACATTGTACATGAAGTATTCAAAGTGCAAACAATCAGTGCTCCGGTGGACAGGGAGGGGCACAGCCCACAGACACGGTGCCTGTTGCATTTGATTATTTGGTATTTCACTTCTTCATCCAGTTTGAAGCCGTTTAAAAGTCTGTTTACAACCGTTTATAAAATCAAAGATGTTTGAATTAGAGGACTGTGATTAAGAAAGGCTTATACTGTGATGGGTTTCTTATTCTGTCGACCCAGATTCATTTAGCATGTTATCTCTCACTAATCCAGAACTTTTCCATTAGTGCAGAATGAATCAGCAGTAGGAAAACTTTATCTTTCAGGTTACTTTGTCTAATTCTTGTGTAAACAATACAAGTTTCGCTGTAAATCTCGTGGGAAAAGAGCAGATCTGCAACTGAAAAAGCTTTTTAGTAGAGTTTCTGCGTCTCTGCCAATCGCTGAGCGGAGCTGGCAGCTTTCTACATGTCATTAAAACTGAGTAAAAATCCAGCCTGCTGCTACAGGTTCTCATTTTCTCCCTCAATTTGAACCAAGTTGTCTGTATTTAGTTGGCATGTGGTATGTTGAAGTGTACAGTGCATAGGATTTGAGTAATAATGGAAACTTCGTGATTAATAACGAATGACTTGACCAAATGAAATAAATATGAAATAAACATGGACCCAGGCTTCCCGTCTGTGCTTCCTTATCTTTGAATTCTTGAGGGGGATCTTCATAAACCCCAGATCACACACATTCGAGATGAAAATTCATTTCACTCCAAAACAAGCAAACTCAAAGTTGGCAAAAAAAAAAAAAACATACCTGAAAAACTCAGAGCTTTTCTCCACGTCAGGCTCGATTTAAAAACAAAACAAAAGCAGACAGCTGTTTGAAGAGAGAAGGGGAGGATAGAGCTGGTAAGACGAGGAATACCTTTACACCAGAGATGGGAACACTTTTTTATATATGATTTATGTAAGAACACCTCCAGCTGAATGCTGAGTGCTCACTGCAGCCACAGCCACAATCAGCATATGAATGGAGGGCAAATCACAACAATGGAGGCTTCTCTTTTCTTCGTTAACAACCGCGGCTCGTAGCTCGTAGTCATTGAATCAGGCCTCTGCTGTAACCAAGCATGCTGCTCAGGTAGAGCTGTTTACACAGCATCACCACAACGGCTGTGGTGTTCCTCCCGTCTTCATTATCTGCTTCTAGAGGCAGTGTGAGAGATAAAACAAGTTGTAGCTGTCACTGTCACCCTTATTTCCACATTTGAGGATCAGCTTTAACCTTTTTCCCAGCACAGTGTTGAGTCTGTACCGTATGCCCTATTGGACCTCACTGTGATCAGCCTGATGGGAACATATGCCCAGTGAAATCTCCCATAGCTTGACGGCAGGATATTCTCAGTGTTGATGGAGCTATTGCTCATGCACACATTAAAATGATGTCTGCAGCAGTGACTGCCAATGGTGGAGAGGTCCATTAATCAGCAAATCGATGGCGTTGTCGATAGGCTGCCCTGGCCCTGACAATAGATGACAGTCTGGAGGTGGAGCTTAGGGTTAGCTGAGCAGAAAGCATTCCTCTGCTCCTCCATCCTGTCTCACCTCTGAACCCCCCCCACCCTTCCCATCCGTCCCGTCCGCCCCGATGACTCAATAATTTGCTAAATCCTTTTAGGGACTGCTCAGTCCTGCAAACTGTTAAAGGCCGAGAGCGTGAGCGGGTCATGAGTCATGAACTGGTGGGATATGAGTAAGTTCACTGTCAGCTTTCCTTCCTCTTGTGCCCCAGAGACAGTCGCCTCCATGACTGATGGGCACATCAGTGAAACACAGCTTGCAGCTGTTAAAGTAAAACATCAGCTGTGTGTTACAGTGCAGTGCGATGCAGCACGGAGAGGACAGACCTTCAGGAAGCACGTTTCTGTTTCTGCTCACTTGGCTCCAGTGCATGTCTCAAAGCCATAAAAGAGGTGTGTGTGTGTGTGTGTGTGTGTGTGTGTGTGTGTGTGTGTGTGTGTGTGTGTGTGTGTGTGTGTCATTGCTGGTTGTGTGCTGACTTTTGTAGTCCAAAGATTTTGTAGTGAAATGACGTGTTTCCTTGTTCTCTGTTTACTGTAGCTGTTGGACACTGATTGAATTTGTTGCTACAACAAACGCTGCATTGGCTCCCTGTTCTGTACACCAATAACACAACTGCAGTGCTGAGCAAAGTATCTTAATGTGGGACATTAATCATAAAGCGTGTCATATTAATCAAATATCTCACTGCGCTAAATGATATGACGACATTTTTTCATCATTTCTCTGGAGTTAGAGCCGTGAGTGAGTGGAGTCGTGACCAGCAGGGAAAGATCCATGTTCACACCTCCAGAGAAAAGAGGCCGTCCTGAGGACGTGACCTGCCTGGACTTTTATTAACACACCAGAGCTGTGGTTCTGGAAGTGTTCAGTGGGTCTAGACCACAGAGGCTGTGATCTGTGATCCTCAGACCTTTCCAGCAGCAGGTTTAGTTGTTTTAGTGAAATGTTTTGATCTATTGTGGTGAATTTAGGTTCAGACACTCGGGTCTCCCTCCCTCTGTGATTTAGGTTTTTTTTTTACAGTTTTGAACAAAAACCTACGTAAACAAAACATTAAAACCTTTAATAAAATGTTTTAGTGAAGTTTAGTTGTGTCCAGTGTGAAATGCTCAGGGGTCAGGGGTCAGGGAGACACAGGAAAACCTGCTTTCTTCCTTTCATGATTTCATTTGTCTTCCACACGTCTTCTGGACACCACTCCCTCTGGCAGGAGAATAAAAGGAATCTTCACTCAGCAGAACTCATCATCATTTCATTTTAAAGCCAGCATCAGTTTCAGTTCATGCGTTACTGTAATTTTTTCACTGGACTCATCATCATATTGAAAACTCCCTTCATGTTTCTGTGATGAAGCTCCAAATGACCAGTGGAATCAGAGAAGGCAGCAGCACCTCTACAGTCTTAAAATAGAACAAAGAATAACGGACTCATTAAAATCTAATCTGGGTCACCACATGAAAAGACAAACGTATCCACCTTAATATAATCAGAGTGTGCAGATGGGTGCGTGTGTTCAGCTAAAGTGCTTGAATCGCACAACTAGAAAATTACAATGCCACTCCAGTCAGGCCTGCAGGTTTCATTCCATTCAGCGGCAGCTTTATAGTTGTCAAATAATTGCTGAGAGGGACTTGACTTTTCTATTTTGAAACCACGGCTTTTTCCGTCAAGCATTCCATGAATGGCAGTGAAAGAACTCCCCGCTCATGTCTAGACCAGAAATTGGCAGGCAATCTGGAGCGACTTCCCTCTTTGTGAATCTGTCTTTTAGCGAAAGCGGCAACTTGGAACATTCTTTTTTAGCAGTTTTTCCCCTCCTCTTTCCGATAAGTGAATTGAATTGCAAAGACGTGGATATAATTTGACTTTAGACATAACCAATTTATCTCACACCTCAGTGCAATCCGGGACCCTGTAATGAAAAGCCAGACTGAGAGTCAGGATTGGCGGAGAGTGACACCTGCTTCAGTTGCTTCAAATTAGAAATGCCAAAGAAAGGAAGAAACTGTCAAATAGAAATGTGTCAGACATTTTACAGGTCTAATACTTTTGTAGGCTGGAGGGTTGAGGTTTCAGTCGAACGGTCTTTCAAAAAGTGTGATGTGAGCCTCGCTGAGCACGCACATACACAAAGACAGGAGGCGTTTCAGAACTCACGGCTGTCACAACCATCCAGTCTGAGCCTGTTCTACTGCTGCTCCCTCACAGAATCTGACTCCTGCTTGGAGAAAATACAAAGAAACAGCTCTTTAATTCAGAACTCCAGGAAAATAAAGGGAAAATCTGGTTGAATTGATGCTCTTCATTCTCACGAGAGTTTCAGAGGAATTGTGTTGTGGATCATTATTCCTTACTGATTGTTGTTATTATTATTTCTCAGTTCTTCTTTGAAATTGTCCTTTATTCTCTCAGACATTTCCCCTGCTGTGTGTAAGGTCACGTCTGAGAAATACTGCTGAGCTAAAAGTCTTTTTAAGTTCACCTCTCTGTTGTGTGTGATTCTCGGGGGAGCAGGAAAAATGTCCAGCTGGAGTCTTTGTTATTGCTTTTTTGAAGTCGGCTGTTACCAGTGATTTGAGTCTCCAATCGAACAGTTTTCTATAAATCACAATAAAGGAGCTGCAGTTCCGTACAGGAAGCATCTGTTACCAGGTCAGCGAAGTGATAAAACTGCTTTAATGTTACATAAAATATGATAGGAGGTGATGATATCATGTGATTTACAGTGCGACTCCATGGTATTAAAGCAGAGTCATGGTCGGAGGTGAACATCAAAAACACAAGGTAACATCAACTGCTCTGTCATTATTGGCGTGATTATTATTAGCTTCACATGCACAGAGTGTGAGGATGAAGAACAGTCACCACGAGCCATTCACTTTATCTGGCGGCTGTGAACTGGCACCAGAGTCACTCCTGTCTGAGTTCACCTTCGCCTCTCCACAACACTCCTCCTCTCGCATTCTCACAAATTTAACCTCAAAACAGAAAGTTTTACTGATTACGCCAAATCACTGGAAGTTGTTATGGTGCAGGCCTCCCGGTGAGAGCAGCTGCTCGGCTGTCGCATTAATCCGTGTTGCTTATGCAAATGTACACCCTTTTGGAAGGTTCTCCAAAAATATGATGTTATTTAGGCTGCCAATCATTGTTTATATAATTACGCCATTACATGTTCTTGTGGAGTTTTGATGAATGACACCTAGATCAACATCAGAATCCTAGAGTGACTGCGTGAAAAAACTTTTTCTGCTTTGCAGAAATTCTTCCTGAGGTGTGTAATCAATAAACTTGGATTTAGGCTGGTATCAGTAATGACACTGATGCATTTGCTCCATCAATGAGACATAGATTTTCTGCCATTTATGCCAAATTATTGATTGAGGCAGCCAGCTGAGCAGACGGGTTCACAGCCGGTCTCTAATACCATCGCTCTCTGTGTCAGGAGGATCCAGACCTTCCTCACATCAGTGTAAATAACGTGGGAAAAATCAGAATCAGGTCAGTTGGATAAAAAGCTTCTGCTTTTTTAGGGCAGTGTTACGTTAACGTGGTCGAGGGTTGTCTGTGATGAATGGGCAGACGGTGCAGCTCAGAGGAGACGAGTCAACACGAGGAGGCCGGAGCTCCAGCATGCAGGTTCACCTGCTTTATTGATGAGGCAGGGGAAGCAGTCAACAGCTGATTGTAACTTTAATTAAGTGACACAGGCCTCAGGTCTGCTGAGTCGAGAGCGTCATCCACTTCCTGAAAATCCCATCATCAACATGAAACACCCTGATGGATAACTCCATGTCTTTGTGCACCAGAGAGAGTCATCTCTGAGCTAACTCAGGTTTCAGTGAGCTTCTACTCCACCTCCATCTCCCTGCAGCCGTCTGCTTTGTGTTCAGGGAGAAGCCTGCAGGATTATGGACGCTTTAAGGCAGTGTGTGTGTGTGTGTGTGTGTGTGTGTGTGTGTGTGTGTGTGTGTGTGTGTGTGTGTGTGTGTGTGTGT
>JBBMJY010000013.1:18169865-18215451 GCA_037833715.1 Toxotes lorentzi
TTGGGGGGGGGGAGGGGGGGGGTGGGGGAGGGAGGGGGGAAGGGGAGTTGGAAGGGGGGGGGGGGGGGTTGGGGGGGGTTTTTTTTTTTTCCCCCCCCCCCCCCCCCCCCCACACACACACACACCCCACACACACAGTGATTTGTGAGGCACGGCTGTCCTTCAACAATTGGGTGCATCTGCGACTGGAAGCATTTATTTCCTCGGCCTATCAAGCTTCCACCGGCCTCAGCCTGCTGTAATTGTGCTGACCACATAACATGTTGCTGGAAAAATGCACCGGCTGCAAGAAGGAGAAAAAAAGACAGAACTGAAGCCGAATATCTTTTTTTTTTTTTGTGAGCAGCTCAGCTGCAGGATGCACAGATATACAGACACCACTATGACAGAGACCAGAGTGCTTCCTGGGATTCTGGCTCACACTCAAACCAATGGACAGCTCTGTTACTCCATAACATGACAACACAGGATGTTATGAGTCCTGGACTAAGCTGGACTAACTGTCAGCAGCCAAATTTCTTCACCACCTGCATCCCCCTCACACCCTAATTAGATATAATAAGCACAGTTTATCAGCACCATCGTGTTTGGATAATAACGTTCTCAGACACGTTCCTTTCGCTGCCGTTCATTCCGTCTGTGTAAGACGTTCCTGAGTTCAGTCGCATGAACTGACTCTGCTGGAGTGCTGTCTGTTCCAGTCAAGTTCTGTTTGTGTTGATTTGTTTTTGCATATTAAGGTTTCTTTGTCCAACACTCTGTTAAGGTCTGTAAACTTTAACAGGCAGTTCTACCACGATTTAACTGTTTTTTCAGTGTGTGTGTGGAGCAGATGTAGTTTGTGTCATTTCACTAAAGATGGAGGGAATGAATTAGCAGGCATCTGCTGAGAAAGTAACCTGGTGATTAGAGGAGAGAGCGAAGAACAACCACTCATTAACAGCAACTGTCAGGTCCAGGTGACCAGGTGACCAGATGCCTTTTATCAAACAGGTTTAGAAAAACATTTTCAAAGTGGCACTGATTTCACTCTGCACGGAGTCACTGAGTTGACACCATTTCAGTTTGAGTATCCAGCTCCACAAAAACAGGACGCTGTTTCCTGTTTGCTGCACAGAACAGTTCTGTCTGCTCTGTTTTCGTTGGCCACTGTGGCTCTGCTGACTGCACGTCCGCTGTTTGCTGTTTTAACACAGCCAAAGGTTGCACAAAGACAACAAACCGTGAACCAAATGTCAAATATAAATATAAAAATGGACTCAAAAAGGCCTGTGAAAAAGAAGAACAAAAAACAATCCACTGATGCTTTTTAAGCCAGGAACATACTGACACAGCCGCGAGCTGGCAGGGAGCTGCCTGGATGTTAGTAAGGGAGAGCATGCTAATGAAAATTATAGAGGGGTCACAATGTGGACCGGTTCCCCTTTCTGCACACAACTTAGTGACTATAATCCCGGCACAAATCAAATCCCACTGCCATACTGAACCTGGATAATTGCAGACAGGGGTCTGATAAGCCCTTGTAATGGAACTCTGTCAATCAATTCATGCCATATACCCTCTCTCTCCTGGGTGTTTGCTCAAATTGAATGAAGAAATCCAGGAGCCACTGACATTTAGGTCTACTGTGCTGCTGATTGTGGGAAGAATGTTCTGGTTTAATTTCATTAACTGAGAGAAAGTAAAAGCAAATTTGCCGTATGAAAAGCAATTATGGCGCCGCTGACTGGAGCTTTTATGCTCGGAAAAGGTCCTTTCATTGTCTGAGTGGAGAAGAGTTCCCACGATTTACTGCATGAGGTATTTATCATGCAAGCAAAACACAGGCCTGATGGTGGGAAATTATACGGCCTCGGGGTCACTGTGATCCAAACCGAGCGATTTCACGAGTCTGCAGCTCATCGGCTGTTACTCATTTAGATGAACCTGTTTAGGTGATGTGATGTGTTCAGTTAACTCAGGAGAAGAAATTCATTGGAGCACCGTCGGCTGCTGCTTCTCAGCCACTGGACCACAGAGGCAGAGATTCACACAGGTCTTCAGTTTACTTCATTTTACATCAAAGTATCAGACAAATTACAAGACATGAAGTGTATTATCATGATCAGTAGAGCAGAATATCAGAGCCAGAAGTCCATTTGGATTCTCTTCACTTTTAGTTGTTTTCATGAAGTGTGTTGAGCAGAGAATGAGGAAGGTCAAGTGCAGTTTAATACAGTGACATGTGAAATGGAAATCAGTTCTTCAACTGCAAGTTTAGAAATGAAACTGAGACAGAATTTTATTTTGAACTGATACTATGAGCGTGGTGAAGTGCACTGAACAGCAGCTTTACTTATCAAGCTGAATTTATAGACTAAATTATCATCTATTTCCACAAGCTGCTTAATAATTGAATGTCTGACGAATGCCTGCGTGTGGATGATTAAAGAGGATTAAAGAATTCTGACAGAGGAGAAAGACAAAGCGAGCCCAGAGTGGAAGTAGTTTGACATCAGTGAGAAGGTATTTCTTCACATTTTAAAAATGTTTTCAAACAACGGAAACAGAAAATTTAGAAAAAGTCCAACAAGGTCTGCGACACAAAAGCTCTTTAAATGGGATAATTTACAGGGAAAATGTGACCATAATTCCCTTTGAGAATAAATTACAGTACATGGTGTCTACAAATGAAAACCGGTGAAGTATGAATAACACCCTGTAGTACAGCTGTTCCAAACCGAGCAGCTGTAATTATTTTTCCGATTTCTTGCACCACAGTCAAAGTGTGACACTGTCAGGTTTTGAATCCCCAGTGAAGAAACCAGGTCCACAGCAGTGAGCATTTAAGAATCAGCTTTGTTGGAAAGATGCTGTTCAGTCAGGTGTAAAATGTGAGATTATTTGTGGTAGTATTGACCAGATGCAGAACTAGTCCCAGACAACCTGAAACCTGAAGACCTGACAATGTTCCCTGACTTTACTGGGTTTTCTGGAGCGTTGAATAATAACTGCAGACCAGGGGTGTGATGGTTAATGAATTATTTTAACACCAGCTGTGGTGATGATTGAATATCTGTGGGCTTCGGTTTGGTTGTGTTGGTGTGGAGGATCATCTGCTCCTGTGTGGATCGTTAAATCCTACACAGAGGGACAGGGCTTGGTCAAGTGGATGGAGAAGGGCTGAAAATGTATTGATGATGAGTATTTACTCAGTCAGACTTAACCAGCTCAATTCAGCTGTTCCTGCATTAAGAGTATTTCTGTTTTATAATAATTCTTGCTAATGCTAACGTTTGTGCTTAAATGAGGCTGAGATGGTAACAGTATCAGCCAGTGTTCTGCTGTGGGAGGGAGGGAGGGAGTCCGCTCACTGTGACGCTTGGGTCGAGTCCTGTGGTCCAGTCCAGCACAGATGTTATCCTGGATGGTGAATGTCCAGTAAGGGATTTATGGATGACAAGGTACAAGAGTTTATCTGGCCCGTGAACCAGAGAGGACCAACCAGCTTTGTTATTCAGAGAGTTTCGGGGTCTGAGAGTGGAAGCAGCAGCATGTCTGTAGATTATATCTCCATAATCCAGGATAGACAGAAAGACTGGCTCAACTGTACTTCACCCACAGTTCAGAGAGAACCTGAATGTGATTCTGTTCAAAAATCATCAGGCCAAATATTTCTATATTTAAACTCTGTGACTGTCAGTGTTGCTGCCATTCAGTGTGGATAAGTGCAGACTGTTAAACTGATGTCAGGCTCTTGGATTAAGTGTTTTTATTTTTCATAGAATTTACTGCCTTCAGTGTTTTGCTGGTTTTGAATATGAGCAGTGAATTAATTCTCATTTATTGTTTGCTATATCCCTCTGAAGGTGAGTCAGAGGGAGGGGTCCTCTGAGGGTCACAGAGAAACAAGGTTGTTCATTAAAGATGCTTAGTTTTCTTTTGACAGCACTTCTAGCTGGGCAGTGATCACTTACTCCAGGATCGAAAACAGCAGTAGCAACAGTTTTATTTAGCCTTGCTTGTTGGTGAAGCTCAGACCTGTTAATGTGGATCTGTTACGATTGTTCTTCCTGGTGTTCAGGAGCTCATGTGCTGACTTTATTCTGCATGACCAGCTCAGAATGACAGAGAGGGTCCAGGGTTTAGCAGTTCAAACAACCTTATTAAAACCTTGCTGCTTTGATTTTGCAGTTGCAGTCAAGTAAAACTTGACCAATGAATTCTGAATTCCCCTTTCCACCGAATCAACAGTCCTGTGGACTTCAGTAAGTTTGAAGTGGAGGCCTCGTGCAGGGCTGAGCCCTGACTGAAAAGGTCTTTACCATCACCAGCTGATAGTAAGTGCTGTAAGTTTGAATCTGTGGTATCTTAATTTCAGATAAAGCACTTTGATCACTAACCAGCGACCAGCGAC
This sequence comes from Toxotes lorentzi, assembly GCA_037833715.1. Lineage (NCBI taxonomy): Eukaryota > Metazoa > Chordata > Actinopteri > Toxotidae > Toxotes > Toxotes lorentzi. Next base: position 18,174,262 of record JBBMJY010000013.1, read on the forward strand.
CAGTGACCACACACACACACACACACACACACACACACACACTCATTCTCTTTGCTTCAGAAAATATCAACAATTGCGGGCGAACAGGCCTCTGCACTTTCAACAAACCCACAACAAAACCGTGAAGTGAGATGAGAAGTAAAACATTACAGAAAAGAGTGCTGAAAAATCAATCATGGCCTTTATAACCACAGCTTCAACTCCAAAGTATCCTGCTGCTTGAGTGCCATGGGCTGTTCTCTCTTTTCTTCCCGTGAACATGCCCCCTCCGAGGTGGTAGAATAGTCTGACTGCATGGTAGAGGTCACTACCGACCCACCTGCATTTCCGTCAGAGTCACAGCTGCTCTGGAAACTCTTGCTGGTCCCAGAGAACACTGTGGATTTACACGCTGGTCTCACAGAGCTATCAGCACACACCGGTGGGACAAAGGGACCAGGGAATTCTTAATGGCTCCCTGTGGTTGCGCTGTGTCCAGGAAAATGTGCTGCCCTGAGTGGGCCATGTCAGGAAATTTGGAAATGTTTTTAGACACAACACAAAGGCTCTGTGACGGAGAGCAACCAGAAGCAGGCAGGTTATTCAACCCGGCAACAGAGAAAGAACGTTAGCGTCTTTATTCACGACACTTCGTCTCTGTTCTGTATTGAAGACTGTGCACGTAAATATGTATCAGCAGAAACTATCCTGACCATGCACCAGATCAAAGGGTATTCAGATCTATGTAATGACGCTGATGTAGTCCTCTACAGGTTATGATATTTATTTAATGACATCCACACACATGCACACACAAACACGTGTAGTGAAAGCAAGTGCAGACGTTTGTCAGGCGTCAGCGTGTGCTGCTGGGCTGTAACCACACTGTTCCAGATCCCTTCGTGTTTCAGCTTCGTATGTCCACGTGTATGTCAGTGATCACAGAGAAGGTCACATTTGGCTAAAGCACTCAACAGACCTCCGTGACCCGAGCTCCTGTACCATCAGGATGATGAATGCATCCAGCTTCAGCAGCTTCCCCTCTCAGCTCTTCTCCTTTTCTCTCCCACAGACTGATTTAGCCACTATTATCACTCCTTCTCCTCCTCTGAGCCAAGAACAGTTTCACCAGTGAGATGCCTCAGATATGCAGATACTCAGCTTAGAGTAAAGGCATGGTGATAAACCTGTTGGCAGTGTGGAGAGATTGTGGAATGTATAGGTGTAGATGAGCAGCCACTGTCTGCTGTGGAGGACACTGACTTCATATTACACACTCAGTTAACATGGACGGAGCTGGACAGCGTTTACACTGCAGTAGAATCTATTTTTTGTTTTTAATTTTTAACCACAGAGCTTTCACCTGCAGCGAGCACGACGCACACTTTTAGCTTCATGTAATGAAACAGCAGCAGAATATTTCACTGGGGTAAATAGGAATCAGGGTCCAGTGAGAGGCCCCTGAGGCCGAGCTCTGCCAGGTTGCTGGTCTCAGCACAGGCTTTCCTCGCCAAGCCTGTCTCATTAGTAACACTGGGAAATGTCACAGCGTGGCTAGCTGGGTAAAAGACGTTGACCCGGCTCACCAGTGGAACCGTTTTGGGAACCTGCGGTGAGAATAAAGTGACAGGGGGAGCTCTGACTATTGTTTCACACTTTGATTCATCCTCACTGTGAGTGTGTGTGTGTGTGTGTGTGTGATAAGGCAGATAAGCACATGTGAGCAGAGTAACATTCTGCAGCTTCAGTTACTCAGTGTATTTTGCTCGGAGCTGTACATTTGAGAATTACGCAGGAGAAAGTCAGAGATACCTCTGTGATGTTGGGTGGGATAAGGAGGAAGGAAGGGCAGATGAAAAAGTCCTTGAAAATGATTCTAGAAACATTGCATCACTCTCTCTGTGTTCTAATTGTGCGTCGTGAAACACAATGAGGGGAGATGAGAATTCAAAGTGGTCTGTGGCGAATAATGAGAGAATGATAAAGCGATGCTCTGTACATCTGACAGAGGTTGAAATGAGATGCGGTGAGTCGGGGACAAAGACGAACCTCCAGGGAGACACGGCAAGAAACTTCAATGAGTTCCTATTTAGTGAGGCCGTCTATTGCATCTTTTATGTGGCTTGACAGGTGCACTGGTCACTGTTTTGAGGCAACTGCATGAATTATCACAGCCTGTCGTGCCAAAAGAGGAGGGAAGAAAGCCCTGTGCTACACGAGGGTGAAACTAAACGTGACAGAGTTAAAGAGTCCAGTCCTGTTTATGTACCCATACCACTCTGAGGCATCTCTACGTACGAGGAATAAGCAGCAGAATGACAAACAGTAAATGATATGACCTGAAACGTTTACCTACGTACACATCTGACAAACATCTGGCTCTGAGATCACACATCACTGCAGCACGTTACCACTGCTCACTGAGCTCTGCTGACGTTAATTTAAAACTCATGACCTAAATCTGTTAAAAGTAAAGGACAATTCATATCTATTATCTATGATAAATCAATAAATTGATCAGTATAAAACCTGTTAAATGGATTGATAATGAATAGTAAAAAGGCATTTAAAGTTTGTGTGTCACACTATGAGTGAATGTTGCAGTTGTGTTTTGTTTTGATGCTGAATTTCACTTTTTTTTGTTGTTGTTTGATGCCAGCCTTTTTGATTTGTGTGGCTTGTTGTAAGGTCCCAGAGAGATGTTATGGGAGGGGACAACAATGCAGCTTTAGAGGGCAGAGACCACACTCAGATAAAAACAGTGCATAAATCCCATTCAGCAAATGGCTGCCACACACGGCTGTGACCACAAGACACACACAGAAATCCTCTTAAAACGAATGCCTATCACAGCTCAGTGCTAAAACAGGTCAATGTGCACCTTAGAGAAGTGGACAGTGCCTCTTCAACAATCTGCTGTTAGATGCTCTTAAGGCAAAATTGCAGGTGTCACGTTGCAGTGGAAATAGCAATACGTTCCAGGCAACTGATTATTATAGAGATCTCAGTGCCACACGTCTGCCACGTCTGATTGCTATCATTAGTCTTCATTGCTCATTAGTTGTGAGAGCAGCTGACAATAATGCATGTTGATTTCTGACAATGACTCATGGGACTTTTGAAAAGCAGTAAAGGCAGGTGGAAAGAAATGAGACAAGAACTCCCTGATTGTGTCTCCACGTCCGTCTGTACACGTCAGTGTTCCACTCACTGGGCAGTCAATTCTTAGTGTTGGTGAATAACGTGACTGGATGAAGATGAAACAACTGGTTTTTACATCAGGTCTGATGCTGAGACAAATTGATGTGTGTGGTCACGTGTGTTTTAGAGCAATTAAAACTTTAAAAGCCCATAAGAAAGAAAATCCTTCTTTCTTCGGCTCTACTGACGCTTTAGAGAAAGACACTGCGTTTTTAGTCAAGATGTTTTCCTAATGGAGTTCAGTTTGAAATTCGCTCCACTCTTTTAGGATAGAGATTTTCAGGATCAGTTGCCGTATGTGTTAAAAAGCCCAGAGGCTGGACCAGAGGAGGAGAGGGTTTCTACGACAGCAGTGCACCTCCCACAGTTCTGTGGAGATTTCAGACTCATAAAATGAGCAGTCAGCAGTTCTGACTGCTATATGAGGATTTTGGACAGATGGGTGTTTAAGACAGAGTCAGCTGTTCTAAAGTGTCTAAAAGTCACATCTGGAAGACAGTGTGAGTTAGGGATGATGTTCATCTGTCTGCTGATGTGATCACAGATGACGAGCATCATAGGACTTAACACAGGGTAGATTTGATATTAGAGCCACAGAGAGACTACGAGACAGGCTTGATAAGAAACTGAGTGGCTTTGTGCGGATTTCATGGTTAAACTGATTCTGCTCTTAAACCTACACGTGTCTCCCAAAATGTGTCTCTCTGAGAATATGATACGAGTTAGGGTTGATTAATGTTTGAGAGATGCTCAGTTGTCTGCATGCGTGTAGAAACACATGTGAGGGCTGAAATACCTTTATGCTCACCTGTGCTGCAGACTGAGGGATGTACAACATGTATCTGTCCCGTATCTGCAGCCACTTATCCCATCACATTTTACAGAAAGTACATGTCAATGACATCTATTAACGCAGCTGTAAAGCTCCACGAGGTTCATGAGGTTTTTAAAATGACTTCAGATGCCCGTCGCTAATGACCACTGTCTTTTATCATCTTAACCAGCAGAGAGCAAAAGGTCAGAACTTTGCAGGTGGTGTGTGTGTGTGTGTGTGTGTGTGTGTGTGTGTGTGTGTGTGTGTGTGTGTGTTTGCATGCAGAATGTATGGTGTGAGGATTAAAAGCACAGTCTTGTGTTAAAACTCAGAGGAGTTTAAAAAAAAACCCTCCCTTCTGCTAATCCAGTCATCTGATGTGACCAGATGATGTGGTGTTGTAAAGTCACTTTAATCAGTTATAATGAAGTTTGAATAGAGAGGATGCAGCCCGAGCCTCCACCGCCTCACCAGCTGTGCCTCCCAGCTCACATCAATAGGAGCTCAATGAGTACGTGCTGCTGATTCATCCAGTGAGAGATTTAACTTTCACTTTGGTCACTCGGGTTAGTTTCAGCGTACAAGTCGAGGTAATTAACGGTATTTCTCCACAAGAGGAAGCAGGTATCCTACCTTGAGCAGACATATTGCCTCTGGCTGTCTTCACCTAACACTTTCAACTGGATTAGGAGGAAATCGTGATCAAAGGTGGGGGGATTATATTGGACGTTTGGGGCTGATGGGTAGGGGCAACATGTGGGCCTTGGCGTACCTGTGCTTCACAATCAGGACTGACCTAGTTATAGAAGGTCCAGTGAGGAGGGAGCCATCGGAGGAAGTTGCATGCAGCAGTAACTGTGTTAAAAAGGTGCCGCTTAATCAAATTTTTGTAAACATACAGCTTCAGGCTTTTGATGCCAAAACCCCAGATACAAAGAATAATTGAAGTGTGGCCTTGACAGACCCCAGGGTTGTGTCAGGCTCCTTAAATAATGTGAGTGAGTGACATGTCAGGTCAGCACGACAGAATTTAATCGTCTTCAATGTCGGATACAGGAAGAAGGCTTTTACTGTAATTCAGAATCAAAGGAATGGCTCTGCTGTGTGGCTGAAGCTTAGAGGAAGATTTTCCTGTAAAGCTCTGAAAACATTAAAACAATGCTGCAACTGTACCATCTCCAAATTAAAATGTTTCTGTCCTGCCGATCCTCTCATCCCCGTGGATGGAGAGGGATTAACTTGGCAGAGAAGATTCTGACCATAACTCACCTCAGCCAAAGCCCCATCCATCACTGAAGGACAGGACACTGTTGTTCAGGTATAATAATACTGTAGTTCATTTCATTAAAGATGCACACTTTTGTTGCATTTGATTAGTAAAATGATTATTAACAGCCACTTGACTACTGTAAATGAGAATACTGCTGACTCAGATTAGCCAAATATCACTAACACAGCACAATGAGAGCGAGAGCAGTGATTCAGCTAAAGACGGATCTTTGGCAACGAAGTAGGGTGGAAGGTTGTGAAAGAGCATTCAGTGCTGCTGACTGGTCCTTTAACGAGGTTTAATCAGCCGCAGTGCAATCCAGTACTGAAGCACCATGGGAAATGACAAACCAGGACATAATAATAACATTTAGCTGAATATCAATTATTCAAAGCATCAGGGTTTGACATTTTGGAGCCAGAGAGTTAGTTTAGCTTAGCATAAAGACTGGAAGCAGGGGAAAGCAGTTAGCTTGGCTCTGTCTAAAAGTTCTCTAACAAAATCCAAAGGAAAGCAGCAGAGGTCACTGTTAAACACGTCACATCTTTATCAGGGAGTTAAAATGGTGGATATCTGCTGCATGGTTTCTGGACTGGGAGCCTGAACTTCCTGAATCCATTCCAACGCAGACTTTTAACTCTTTAAAGTGAACAAGTCTGTTTCCCAAAACACTGAACCGCTGCTTTAAATACTCGGTTATGAAACACTTACTAAAGATCTTTTGAAGGCCAACGTCAGTAGATCCGATAAAGGAAGTGAAACGACGTGAGAGACATTCACCTCCCAGAACCACAGTAAGAACATAGATACGAAGTCCACCTCACACACAGCAGGGAGTCTCTGTGTATCCAGAGAACTCACACAGGGCATTTGCTGCAAAGTGCGGCACCACAACATCCATGAAGAGGGTTCGGGTTCGGGTTCGGGTTCGGGGTCAGTGTCTGAGGAGGGTCTTCTTGCTGTAATCGTTCCTCCTGTTCATACTGGACATTAAGAATGTGCAGAGTCACAGTCTGTTTAACATTAAATTCCCTCTTTGTATTTCCACAGCCTGTTTCCCTGCAGTGGAAGAACTTTGTACAAACAAACACTGACTTTGGTAGAAATCCACTTCCTGTAACTGAGGTGTCTGAAGACTCGTATTATCGCTTTAAGACGAACTTCACAGTATATTTTTGTCACCAGTCACTTCCATTGTATTTGCATTACGATGGCGACATTTACATAGTCACCCTGCTTCACCTGAAGGGTGGAGTTACCATTATGACTTGCCATTGATAAGTCCTCCAGCCTGATATAGGTCGCTTGTTCCTACCTTTGAACCAGCAGGTGAGGTGAGGTTCATGGTCCTCGTTAAAATAATAATCAAATGGGTAAATTTGTGGAACGATCATGGATTAAAGAAACAAAGCTGATTATCAGTTTCACACGGTCCTGTGTCCTGTGTTTTATGGACCCGTTCCGCCTCCTTTCTACTACGACACCTGACTTCATCATAATCACTGCGACCACTGGAGGTCGTCCGACAGTAAAACGTAACTGTGGGTCTTAATAAGCTGCAGCACGGACGACCTGCGGGCTGGTGTTTTACAGAAGGACAGGCTGTGCCACAGAGTTCAGTTTCTCTCTCAGACTCTCAGAGAAGCTTTGCTGCCATTGACCGGCTCCAGACACACCGTCATCTGCATGCTTTCTTTTTTTTCCCATCTGGTCACAACACAATAAAGGGTTTGGTTGATGGATTGCTGCAGTGATGTTTGTCTTTGTGGAAGGTTTTCTCATCTCTGCAGAGGAGCTCTGGCTCTTAGTTCTTGTTCACCTTGCTGTCCAAGGCCCTTGTTGCCTGGTTACAGAGTTTGACCAGACGGCTAACTTTTAAAAGAACTGCTGGCTCTTAATGTTTAATGTTTCACAGAGAGGTGGCTGAGCCCCTAAAAACAAGTATATGAGCAGTGTATCCCATACCCTTTCCCAGATCTACAGCGTTGTAGGTTTCCTGAAGCTCGTCGTCATCAGCGTGCAGCCTGTTTACAGTAACGGCCGAGGCACGGCCCTTGATCTGTCTCCACCTTCTGTTAGAGGTGGTGAACCTCTGCATGTAACCTGCAGGGATTACATGTGATAAAGAACTGCTGGGTGACATTTCTCTGTCTGGTTCAACCTTCTCTCTAAGATACTGGTTATAGATTAGGGAGAAGCAGTTTTATGTTCAGTCTATAACAACAACATGATGAAGAAGGAGGCACAAGATGAAAGGAAAATGTCTTTTATCTTTGATATCAATGGCAAATTAAGTATTTTGTCATCAGAGTCTCTGAGTCAAAGAGAACGTTCTGCCACTTTGTGCCTGTGTTCAGGAATCACGAAGGTTCACAGCAGCAGGTGACTCAAACGGGTCATTACAGAGTTTAAGGGTCAACTCTGGATTTTTCTGTGCTGAAAAACCTGCGTTCTTCTTCTTCTTTCTGCTCTCATACAGTTTGTGGTTACTGCAGGTCCTTTTCACAGCAGCTGTCAGCCCAGTTTGTGTCCACTGACTTAAACTGACCTGAATCATGTGCCTGAACTGAGAAGGTGTCAGAGCTCCGGACGCCGGACGAGGATCAGGACAGATTAGAAATCACGCATCACCTGAGCAGAAGCATTTCAGTGCCAGGAAACTGCAGGTTTATGAAACGGACTGTTTGTTGTTCATTTTCTGAAAATAACCCGTGAAAGAATGGAAATCTGTGATATCTGTTATTTATATACAGGGTCTGTCCTAGGAGAAACCGTAATTACAGAAGTGATGGTTCAGTCTTTGATGGTACCATGACTGTGGGTTTCTCTTTATGTTAAAAAGCTTGTCTCTTTCTTACGGATCTGTCAGCGCTCCATTCTTCTTCAGCTGCGGCGATCTGTAGGCGAGTGTTTTGAAATTCTGGTGGATGAAGAGTTTTAGATTTAATAACTGTCTGAGGATCAGAATAACCTCTGAAACACCTGAGTGAGACGTCTGAAGGATAAGTGGAAGGACAGCACCACAAATTTCACCTTTTCCTCTGCCTCTCTTTATCCACTGTTCGTCCTTTCTGCCGTTTCTTTGTCACTGCCATGAGCTGTGATGTGAAGAAAAAATGTCATTGGAGAGAGTGTTCTTCACCTCTCTGTTTACCAGCCTCCTTTCATTAGGACACTGCACATGAAAGCCATGACAGATATAAAGGGAAAAAACCCTGTGAAATGGAAGATTGAGTTTGCCTTCCTCCCCCGTTACCCTTTTGTTTGCCTTCCATTCCTCAAAAGTCAGCGTAATATCCATCTGGCTCTCTCCCACCTCTGCTGCACCTTCTTCCATCTCGCAGCTTAAAAGACAGAACAAGAAATGATTATCTTTGCCCAGAGATAGCGGCCCCGACTCCAGTGTAAACTCATTTGGAAAGCAGATGCTCATACATCATATTTCACTCACCAGAATACAAAACTGATTACTAAGGCACCAGCTGAACCATGAGTGGCAAACTTAGTTTGAGGACTTCCTCCTTTGTTGATGAACTGGCACACTACAGTGTTTCCTGCTTCAGGTGTGTAAGTCAGCGAGGACAGGACGTTACGTTTGCTCTCGTCTGCAGACGATGATGAGGTGACCATCACGGGTCAGTGTGTTTACAATGCTACACATAAAGATGAACTACTGTGTGTCCCTGCTTTAGAAGGTAACTTTAATCCCACTCAAAATCATGGACACCTGTAATTGTATCCTCAGGGGACTGAGGTCCCTGGAGTGTGCAGACAGGTGCACTGTATTCTGGCTTTACATCAGCTGTTGTATCGATATGAGGATGAGCAAACCTGATATTTATGTATGATGCCTGAGATGTATTATTTATGGCTTCTTGCTTCGGTGCGAACAGTGACATGTTTAAATACTTGAACGTCGTCTCAGAGGCTCGGTGCTGCTGTATGTTTAGGAAATAAAGCACCGCCTCAGTGTTTAAAGCTAAAACTGTAGTAAGATCAGCCACAGACACGTCGTTTGCCTGTGGAGCCGACAGCCCTGTGTTTAATATGAAATTCAGAGGAAACCTGTCTGACCTTTGTGATTCTTTCATCATCAGCATCCCTGTTTCATCATCAGCATCCCTCCGCCTCGTCTTAACCTGGTGGATCCTCATGGGTGTTTTCATCAGTTTTCCTCCTGTGAGCTGGAGGCCTTAGAGTCTGTACCCAGCACAGACACGGAGGAGTGACCAATCACCCACTGTAATGACGGGTGATTGGTCTGTTGGTGGTCTCAGGTAGACGAGCTCTGCAGCTCCTGTTTCATCACAGTCAGTTCAGCTCTTTGTTTGAAGTTAAGAACTTTTGTGGTTTTTCTGTTTTGGGTGATTGAAAATTGAAAGTCAGCTCTGTCTGAGAAAATGGACCCAGATCAGGTCTGATCTGACCTGATCTGGTTCCTCAGACTACCACCTCTGCCCCAAGATGAAGAGGAGCTCCGTGGTCGCCATTTTGACAGTGATGATGATGTCATTGCTGCTGTGGACCACTTCCTGGAGGTCCAAGAAGCCGACTTCTCCACAGAAAGGATCCGTGTGATCCACAGCCGTCGTAGACAGCTTGACTTTGTGAAAAGACCAAGATTGTTTTTAGGTATGTGGCTGATCTCAGTGTGACCTGACTTAAAATACCTGCCTGCTGTTTCTTCAGCTCCTAGAAATCATATGAGAAAATGAACAGTGCATTTAGCAAGAAGACGTGACTTTCATTCTCCTGTGAGGTGATCGTGAGTCAGTGTGAATTATGGCTGAAGGCAGTCAGTGACAGCAGAACACACACGCTAACAGACACTCATCAGCACTGTGTTTGATATGACGAAGCTCGCGGACACACGCTGTGCCACTGCACTGGAACTAATCGGACATGCTATATCAACACTAATAACATCAGGGAGCCTTTGTACAGAAACAGGCGTGACCGACTCAATGAGATGTTTCAGCATTTTAAACATAGAAACTCAAACTACAGCTTCAACATGGAATGTAACAGCCTCAATAAGAACAATGTGAGTTTCACTCTGATTCAAACTGTGATCAATAGTTTTTATTTGTTGGATTCTTTAGACAAATATGAAACGTGGTTCTGTGTTTTGATATTAATTTAATTCCCTTGCTGCTCGAGGGCTTGTAACATCTCGGCGTGAATCCTGTCACACTGTTGCTGTGAGGGCATGGCTCGGAGCTTTGTCCTCAGACTGTGAGGACGCTCTTATCCTGAGGAAATATGCATCCACAGAGCCCACGTATTCAAAAGGCCGGACACGGAAGGTCATATACGTGTGGGCAAATACAGCGCTGCATGTTAGTCTTATGAAATGCAATAGTGTCATTCATGGAGGCCGCGGGGCACACACATACATTACAGCTCAACACAATGCAGCTAGACCAGATGAAGGATCAAGGCTGTAGTCCACATCACTTTAACAGAGTTCAATTCAATTCTGAGACCAGATCCAAGAACTCAAAGGTCAAACTGCATGTTAAACCCAAAACAACAGACCTGTTTCTGTTCTGTGCTGCAGCTGATCCACGAACGAGCCACAGAGAGACGAGGAGCATCACACTCACAGGTTCAGCTGAAGAGACTCTCAAAGCCTCCTCTAATTTATGTAAGGAAACATAAACTGTAATGATACTGCAGATATTGTGTGTGTTGGAAATAGTGTCTAAGCGTCAGTGCTGTGGGTGGGCATTTTCACGGCAGCAGCCAACTCACACACTGTTCTGTAGTCCACTACTGACTGGAGCACATCACCGCTCTGTATAGCCTGTGAATGTTATTAGTATTGTTTTTAATACGTACACTCAGAGCCTTGTTTTTGTGGCTGAGCAACAATCAGCTCTCTGACAGTTTGGTGTTTTACTCACCTTGAAATGGACTTTTCCCGTCTGTGTGGTCATTTTGTGCCAAGCACAGGAGGCAGGAGAGCCAGCGGGTCAGAGGTTCACTCAGGTGAGGGGGTGCTCAGTGAGCTGTGGCTGTCCCCCTCACTCTGCTCTTTGTGCTGCTGCATCCTCAGATGCTCACACAGAGCGCAGACTGACTTACGATGACTTACGTGCTGTCATCGATGTAAGTCACCCGTCCCAACATCCAGCGTTTGTGAAGGTTTTCTAACATTAACTCTGATTCTCATGTTATATAAACTCCTGCGTTCATCTCTCAGCCTAGCTAGCGTTAGCAGGTCCAGTGGTGGTGATGGCAAATGACCAGGGTGTGAGAGTGAAGAGGAACGGGTCGTCCTGTAACCTCAGTATGTGACCCTGTGACTGGACTCACCGGGACACAGAGTCATGAGCAGAGTCGCAGTGATGTGCACACAGTCGCACACAGTCAGCAGCTGCTTCACAGTGAAACATTTTTAGTTCTCACCCACACACATTTTGCACCAATTACAGAGCCAACTTTGTTCGATGGAACCACGAACTTGTGTCCCTCTGCACAGAGCTTTTGTAGGGAAAACAGATGAAGCTTTGATTTTGGATTTACAAAATCCAAAATCAAAGCTGATTTGACGAGGAGCATGGAGCACAAAGTGAGTCGGTGTGATCCACAGTCCTGCAGCAAATCCTCCTTCATGAAGGCTCTGATGTTCTGATGTGTGATTGCTTCGGAGGAGGTCGTTTGTGCTTCTGTTGAGCTGCGTTGCGTTACACAAAGAGGTGTTCCTGTCGTTTAGCCTGCAGAAAATAATAGAAACACCTGTCAGTACAACCGCTGAGTCTGTTCTGTGTCAGTCTGAGGAGGGAGACAGTCAAAATACTAAATACTGTAAAGACTCAGACATTCACTGTGGTGGGGGGGTCATAACCACTGTGAGTGATTTGTGGGTCATTGTTACAGAGGTGCCATGTTACTGTGCAGGGGTGGCACTTCCTCTCTAGCATGCTGGTAAAATTCTAGTCATCGTCATCATCATCTTTCTGAGTTCCCACTTTCTTCCCAAGATACATTTCTTCGGTAATTGCAGTGTCTTCCAGGAGGACGACGCTTTTATCTACACGGCATAAGTGCAGTGAACTGAACAGGATGATAATGATGTTGAAAATACACCAATTTATTCTCTGTAACCAGACCGAGCATCAGGGCAGAGTTTTCAGTGGAGTTCACAGAGTCGCCGTCTCTGTAATATTAAGGACATGCAGTGTTTTACTAACAATGTCCAACACAGGTAAAGCGACTTGATTCCTTGTCAGTAGGGGGGGTAAGAAAGGGGAGCAGGGGGGAGCAGCAAATGTCTTGTTGCCCCCTCAGTCCTCTGCACTGGAAAAGTGAATACAATCAGAAATCATCAATGAGCTGCAGGCCCGGCGCTGGTGAAGATAATTCTGTTGATCTTTGTAAAAAGAAAGAAAATCTTAAATATTAAAGGTCCAGCAACAAAGGATGAATGACTGAGAGGCTCGTGCTCTCCATTAAATCTCACAGCGACGAACTACAAAGAACGTGTCAAATTTTAAAGAAGTAACTCTGTTGTGTGAATCTGCACTAATGTGCGTGTTCACAACACGTCTGTCTCCTGAATCCTCAATCATCTCCTCCAGATGTGCTGGTGTGGAAATACACTGTGAAAGTACCCGAGCAGACAGATGAGTGGTCGAGTCATTTTGTCTATAATCTCTGAAATATGATGTCACGTGCGTTCAGGAGCTTCACCTCTTATTAGTAAAGGCAGGTTGACTGGCATTAATAAAGAAAGTACTTTAGCCCTTTAAAGAGAAAGTTTAGAAAAGTTTGCCCAGGCCTCTGTTCAGCCGTCCTTGTCTCTTTCTGTCTCTCAGGCTCTGTTAAGGGGAATTAAGGGGAATCAGATGCTCTTTGGTGCCTTTGTAGTCACGTCCTAACTTCTCTTCAACTCCAGAACCAAAGCTCAATTTCACCCCTGCGTGCCCTGTACTTCCAGCAGCTGCAGTACGCTGCTAATCTGTACTGAACAAAATATACCAAGAGGATCTGTGAATGTGAAGGTCACAGTTCACCTGGACGGAGACAGAGCCGGGCATAATTTCTGTTTCATAGTTATATGATGTTTATGTTGAGAGACGTTGACGGAGAGAGTGAAAGACGACTGAATGAGTGAAAGGACACAAAGGACTGTCAGTAAATGATACAGGAGCTGTGAAACGTAGAGTCCCCTGACAGTGGTGAAGCAGCTGGAGAGAAATGAATCTGAAAGGTTCTAGAAACGCTGACAGATGGTTAGTTCATGATATGATGGATTTGGTATTAGGAAAGGTAATGCTCTCTACCAATCCCCCCACGCTGGAGTCCACGGGCAAATCATTTAAGTGATAGTCACTTATCTAATCTGTATTGTATATTTTTCATGCATGGCCAGCAGCTATTAAACAGAGCACAGCCTGATGCAGGACAGCCCAGTCACAACAGCTTCCTCTGGTGATGTTTAGAATATCCTCTGCACTTTCTAACTTTAACTGCAGCCACGAGGTCACAGAGCGAGGTCCTCTGCTGTCAGACCTGATGGAGAAAACACAGACATTGTGGATAGAGAGTTTGTAATGAATAAGAAATGATAAATTCATCAAAGATTTATCTTTGTCTATACTGAGATTTTAGGTTCTGACTTCATGTCACTTGCAGTGTACCGTGGCCTCGGTGATGACTTCAGGTCGGTGGCCGACCGGCTGAGACTCCGTCTTTTTGCACCGTAAGCAGATGTTGTGGTAAATCAGTGGGCAGGAAAGACAAGCTGACGAGGGGGAGGTGTGTCTCTGAAGCGTGTGGCTCAGTGACCGCCTCCAACATCAGCGGACCAATCACATTTGACTTTCCTGGGAGTTCGCTCGTAACTGATGAGGATGTGATAAAGCACTGACATGAGCCCAGATCTGAGGACCGGATCCAAACACCAGTCCTCAGATCAGGGCTGGGGTAAAAACCAGATCAAGGTTAATTCATACTGCTTTTAAAAAGTTTTATTTTTGGTTAAATAGCAAAGTTTTTTATGACCTTACATGGTTAAGATTTGATAACTGAAGGTTTTTGGTAAAGATTATGAAAATGCTAGAGAAGATTTGGAATCCAGGTCAGGGAAAGAGCCATGCTAATTATATATATATATATATATATATATAAACTTCCATTTTTCAGAGGAGGATAAAACAGTTTGTGGGCGTTTCTGTGGCAGCAGTGCAGTGATGCTCAACACCTGCAGCACCTGCTGAGACGTAATAGATGGAGACAGTAAAACATGTTGCTCATTGCTCATGTTCTTTTTATTAGTGAATATTTGAACTGGAGCTGATTATCCAACACACTTCTAACTTTTTGTCACAGTTACTGCTGGAATTACTCTCCTCCATGTGACTCATCTGTTTTTCCAAGAAAGGAATCAGCGGGTCCAGGTACAGCACCAGTCTGGTCCCGGCCCCTCATTTAGCTCCTGGTCTGTTTACTCCGGTTCAGTGAGCACAGTGGACCATCGAGCTGAAATGACTCGATGTGATAATCGTCCACAGGATAATCACTGCATCATATTTCAATGTGAACTCAGTGAAAGTCAGAAGCCGGCGTGTCCCTGTAAGGTAGACCTCACCACGCCACGCCGAAATAAAACGGATTCATCCTTTAAATTAATGACTGACTCTTTTCTGTTTCCATGTTTGCTAGTAATCATTCTGACAGACATCACCATGACAACGTAATAACTTGCTTACTTGATGATGATTTTATATCATATAAAAGCCATTGGAGCTTCAGGCTGCTGTCGTAAGAATAAATTGATTATTGAACATGTGTTGAAACATATTTACACAGTTTGAACATGACGAACAGCAAAGAACTGATCCTTTCATCGTTTAAGCTTTGATTCTCTCCGGAGTGACGGCCCCGTAACTGTGATATTTCTTACAGGTGACATAACAGTGCACACCTACATGCTGTAGGAGTGACACATGTTGAAGCAGCTAAGGTTCCTGAGCCTTCACCTTCGAAGCAGGTGTTTATTTTCTTTAATTATAATCAGCCGGAAATGAAGTGAATAGAATTGAATAAACAAAGCCTTGAGCCAAAGCGTGGATTCTATTTACAGTGGATAATTGGTATGGGTATGTCTAGACTCCAGCCTATTAGACACAGCTTAGCCGACCACGCCACCGCTGATACCGCTGCTCGTATTAATCTGAGCAAATAATGAAACGGAGAATGAAAAATGCACCTGAGGCAAATCTGTGGATTCTCTCTGAGAATAATAAGCGAAAAACAAAGATGACAAGCACACTGCAGTGATGCATCAGGGACAGCGCGAGGGTCATGCACTGATTTTCATCACATCTGTTAAAAGATAGATGGATCTCTCATCTTTCTCTCCGCTGTGTTTGTGAGGAGGACATACAGAGCGTGGCTTTCATACACCAGTGTCTGTGTTATGTAAGTGAAGCTCTGCCTGGATTCTTCACATGTTCCTCGTTCTCTTTATTTTTTTCTTCTTGTGTACCAACAGAAAATATTCGATGGCTGCAACAACGATGAAAACTCTCAACTGATTAACTCAGATGTACACAAGCTGCTGTCGTGTCAAATCCTCATGACTCCAGCAGATAAACAATAAACAGATATTGATGCAGAGAACCTGTGTAAATATAAACAGAGTCAACATCTGACTCTCTCTGCATGAAGCAATTCAAGCTGGACCTGTCGTTCCCTCCTCCCCCACCTCACCACTCACCTGGCTCGTCCCGCCCTTATTCTCACCTGTTCTCGCTCTGACTCCGCCCTGGACATTGTGCTTCGTTTATGAAAACCCCTGCTCCAAACATCAGCTGTAACCAGGCACAGGTCTATAGTGAGAAACCAAAACCACACAACCAACAGTCGAAGGTTCGGGGTTCATGGTGTTGAGCTCAGCTGTTCACACGAAAACAGAGCTGAGAGACACGTTCAGTCTGTGTGAATGTTGTGCTGGAGCTTTAATGTTCTCGTCGCCTTGTGTTTAACCTCTTGCAGGTTTTCCTCCTCCCCCTCAAACACTTTTCTCATCCCACTTTTTATTTTTCCGTCCCATGTCAGAGCCTTTCCAGCCGTTCTTCTGTTGAAGGTGAGAAGTGTGTGAAAGCTTGAAGGCCATCGTGGCCTCGGCCTGGACCTCCCAGAGGGCGAACGCGGTGCTGGGTTGTCGTGGCTTTGCTGCCATCACACTGAGTGTGGGAGTCTGTTTATCGACCTTGTGTGTCTCAGTGGGCTTTAACATGTTGATGTGGCTTAAGGTCTCACCTGCCAGGAGACTCACTGAGTAAACATTTGCCTTCAGGAAAGATTTCTAATGGATCAACTGTAGAAGAGCCATAATTAGCTGTGGACTGATACGATGAGTGTAAATTATTCTAATTCATCTAGTTCACTTTCCTGTTTCTTGCTTTTCTCATCGGTACTGAAGCAAACATTAAAACAACTCCACAAACACACTGATGAATCCTGGGTATTTTCTGCTGAATAAGATTAACGCTGCAAAATGGAGATTTTCATCATCAAGAATTTTAGCTTCTTAAAAAAATATCTGTAGGGTCAAAACAGCCTGTGATGCTTTGACTGTCGTGTCCTGAAGAGCAGGACTCTTCAGGCCTAATGGAAATCCGTCCTGTGATACACTGTACTCTCTGCTCCCTGTAAACCCACTGCAGCGGCGGCTGCTTTTACTTTGCCTCTGAGGGTCCAGTAACATCAGCAGTCACTTGGAGGGGATGAGGAAGCTGTTTTTAATGATCCCCAGAGACGACCGGTATATTTACCATAATCGCAAGCCAGAGGGAGCATCAACTTCTAATCACCCCCATCTTCCCTCCCCACTGCAGATAGAGATCAGTGCTCATTATAAACCTCATAAAGCACCAGGCTTGGAGATGATTGTGTGTCTCTCTGTACTGAATGGCTTATACATGCTGTAGGAAACACTGCTTCATGGCTTTGTGTGCTTGATGAATGTTTTTCACATCATTTGTTTCCAGAGACCAGGATGTGATGTTAATGATGATGAAAAAAAAACTTCTACGTTTCCATTTCGCGTTTTGAAAATATCACAGTCAAATGAAATCCAATGATGTTACAGTGGGATGAAAAGCTGCTGTAAGGTGACTCTGTCACGCTGCGTCGTGCTGACGAGCTTTGAAGCTGCTGCTTTATTTGCATTGTTACAACAACAGTCTCTTCCTGTCGTGCACCGCTGTTCAAACTGGTGCAGAGGTGCATCACCACTGGAGGTGTGAGTTCACATCCTGTCAATAATGGCTTTAAGTTCAAAGTGCGGTGATGTCGTCGGAGGACATTGTGACTCTCCAAACACAGGTGTGTGTCCTCATTGTTCACTGTGACACTGTGCTGTGAGGAGCGGTTAACCTGCGGTTTGTCATGTTCAAACATGAAAACACTGTGTTGCAGTTGGTGTACAGCGTCCTGTGCAGCTGCGTTGATCTCATCCACACTTATTCGGCCATCATCATGGCAATTTCTCTGTTGCCATTTTGCTGGCACAGGAAGATTACACCCTCTGACTTGTTTTTCCAACCCTGGGAACAGCCGTCAGTTAGAAATGATTCAGAGATTTGAAACCATTTCAGCTCCAAACATTAACAGTCACTCTGTTCCACTTGCATGTGTGAGAATGTTTGTCTTAACAAAAATCTGTTTTATGTTGTGAAGGAGCTCAGATGTTTGGGGGTTTTCCAGGATCTGCTGTATCTGTTTCTGTGTTTCTGTCAGGTGAAGATGCAGCATCCTGTCCTGGTACCTGACGACCTCTTTATGCTGTAACTGCACCACACAGTAAAACCTGCTGGTTTGCACAGTGGATTTTAGTTACTCCACATTTTTTAAATGATCATCTTTGATTTCAATGTCAGCTCTGATGGACCGCTCGGTTGTAGTTTTGCTCGGTTGTAGTTTTGCTCGGTTGTAGTTTCGCTCGGTTGTAGTTTCACCGTGTGGTCAGTCGGGCCGTCGGGCTGCAGCGGTGCTCCGTCCTTCAGTGCCCACTCGCTGTGACCCCCCTCCACATAATCACATATCCAGGTAATTACGTAATTGGTTACGTGTCCTGAGCTCGGACCACTTCAACAGGTGACAGATTTTGAGGATGGGGTGGGATATTACCAGGTCGGGGCCACTCATCACAACACGATGGGCTAAATGAAGTTTCTTCAGAGAAGAGTAATTGGGTTACACTTAGGTTTGTACAAGGAGGAGAACATATCACTTCCTGGGGGAAAATTGTTGGTCCACCATATTGGCAGATCAAGCAAATTAATCCCTTCTTTATTCTTAATCCCTTTCCTTATCATAAGATTATGAAAATCCAGATCCCTGCCCCCTCTCAGATGTTAAATTGCACCCATGATATAACTCCTGGCTTAAAGAGAAAAAGAGGACGGGGACAAACCAGCCCAGGCCTTCAGCCCTCGCAGATCGTGGCTCCAGTGCTCTTTGTTTTGAATTGTCCTTCAGTAATTTCTGATTCCTCCTCAGTGAGTCTGGTCCACTGCGCCGTGAATAATGTCATGGGGCAGCCGGGCTTTGGTATGCAGTGGTTGACAATCTGCTTAAACAGAAGCAAATTGGGAAAAAATAGCTTTCAAATGCACTTTGGTTCCTGTGTGTGGGGGAGGCAGGGTTATTTCTCAGCAGAGGGCGTTTCGCTCTGACACTACATCAGCCTCTCTCACTGTGTGTGTGTGTCTGTGTGTGTTTTAGTCACTGCAAGTTCATTCAGACACTGAGACACTGGAGATCTTTAAAGTCGTGCTATTGCTGATCTTTTTTCAGCTCCTCTGTATCTGTCTCGATTTTAGGAAAAGATCTAACTGCGATTTTTCTGGCGGATTCTGTGATTTAGATTTGATTCACGATTTTCTTCAAATCACGCTTCAGTGTAATATTCACAATGTACAGTAACATTTACAGACATGACAGAAAATCACATCATACCATTAAAACATTAATGGTATGATACAGCACACAAACATTAATTTTTTGCTTGAAAGTTGATGGAAATTATTAATTGATTATCAGCATAGTTGCTGATTGATTTTCTGTTTGACTAGCTGGATAATCGTGGAGGTGGATTAGCGTGTAAGCGTCGGCCTTCAGTCGTGGCGTGACTCTGCGTCTGTGCTCGTATGAAGCTCTGCAGGTTGGTTTTGAACACGTGTCAGCTGCTGCTCAGGGCCGTTAGAAATGAAAGAAAACAAGTAAAAAATAATGCCTGTAAACATAAGCACATACTCTACATTACATTTCTGATAAGCTGAATTTAATAATAGCTGTGTTTATTTCCCTCCAGAGTAAAATAGCTAATTCAAAGCAGTCGAATAAGAACAGTCTCTTCTTTGCTGGTGATAATGTTGGAATCCCTGTTGTGTTCTAACAGCCCGTGATGGAGCAGCATAAAGCTGCACACTCCTCATTGTGTGTTACTTCCAGTACCGAAGGAAAATGCTGCTGACTGAAGGACAAATCGAGATGCTCAGTTTACATTCCTGCATAACATGACATGTCTGTACTGTCTGCAGCAGGTGCATGTGTGATGTCTGATCCCTGCAACTGCTGCTCCAGTGATTTGAGAACCTAAGCACCTTTAATTCACCTGCACGAGCTTTAGATGGAACAGAAACAGGATCCTGATAAAAAACCATTATATCACCACCACTGCCTTTTACTGCCGACGCCCCGCTGCCACTTTATTGACAAGAAAAACACAAACTGTGTCAAATCATATGAGCCCATCCTCCACCACCTTTTGTCTCGGGTTAAATCAGACATTAATTAAGTGTTTGACTCTTTGCAAAGGGCAAACAAGAGAAAGCTGCAGTACCTGCCACTGGTGGCATGGGGCAGCTCTGTGGAAAATACTGCATCATTAGCACATTAGTGTTTCTAAATGTCACGCAGCCGCGGAGGGGACAGCGAACCACTGGGAAACAGCCTTCGTGCGCAAGACAAGCTCTTTGTTTGTGTGAGGTTCGGCTTTGACCCCTCAGAAAGTCACAGAGATCTTTATTAACCTTCAGCAGAGAGTGGCAGGACGTGGAGTCTGTGTCTCTGTGTGCATGTGTTTTTGTGTTCTTCATGTGTGTGCAAGAGGCCAATAAAAAGACATGGAGTGTGCTCATAAATCAAATTCAGGTCCAGCCAGTTGCAACTGTAATTTTTTTCTGCTCCGTGTTTCCTGACATTTGATGCTTCCATCTTCTGCTCTTTTAATCTCATCAGCCTCAACAAGTGCAGGAGGGGGGGCGGCGGGCCGTCCGCTGTGTCAGATGAGGTCTGTCGATATCGCTCATCAAACAGGAGCTGATCAAAGGCCTGTCTGTGCCCATGCAGGCAGAAGGATTAAGCCACATCATGCACAACCTCCTTGACAAAAAAAGCCTCTCCACACAAATAAAGAGATTAAGTCAAGAGTGAAATCTAATTCAAGGGGAATTGTTAAAAGGGGCCTCCGAGTCATGCTCTCCACCTGACAGGCTCTGTGCATCACTGTGAAGCTTCGTTGCACGTTAATCGTGACAAGCTGATGTTTTCTCCGATGAATGAATTCACAGCCATATACGTCTGATTTGTACCCTAACCCTGAGGCTCTGACACCAAGCTGTGTCCACGTTCACATATAATACACATACAGCAGCTTTCAACCCGCGTTAACACACACATCCCTGTAACACGTGCTGCAGTAAAGAAGAGCCCCTCTTTGGTTGTAATGGAATCTGGTTTGTGGTAAAGACAAAGCACTGACCCACACTGAAGCTGCCTGTTGTCAGTGTGTTGTGGGTCTGTGTGTGTGTTGTTGTCAGAGTTCTGGTCTCAGAGTTGATCTGAGACGTGGATCAGGTGAAGTGGATCAGGTGTTGTGGATCAGGTGATGTGGATCAGGTGATGTGGATCAGGTGATGTGGATCAGGTGATGTGGATGTGAGAGGTCTGTTGTGCTGAGCTGTGTGAAGAGAAGCTGAATATTGACACAAAACTTTCGATCAGCCTTTAACGGATTAACACACATGGTGCATAATTTAAACAGCCTGTGATTAATGCAGAAATGCACTGTGAAAAATAAAAACCCTCCAGCATCAACATGGTTTAAAGAGACTTTACATATATAAGTTGTAATATAGGCGGTCGTCCTTGGAGTTCTTCCATTAACAGGTGGCCGTGGCTCTCTGAGGACCAATCAAAACATTATCATCACAGGGCCAATCAGCAGGTGGGATTAGTGCAGCTTTGATCCGAGGACTGGATCCTTCTGATCCACTCCTCACAAAGCGTTTACAGGCTTTGCATTGCCAATCATGTTCCTGTAAAATATCACCCTGATGTTGAACAGGGCCTCTCACCCCACAGCATCACTGCAACACGTCAGTGCATCAAGAGCCTCACAAAACCAAACCCCTGCTCTGGAGTCTGTTGTTGTTTGTTCATTGATTGTTGTTCAGTGCCATAGATAAACAGCAGTAACTTTACCTGAGTGCACTCACCTCATTGATTTGTTAAATAGACTTGAGTCACTTGATTCGTTGGTCTTAAATCTTAAGCGTGTAAATTCCGTGTTGTCATAATCTGCATACGTGTGAGTCACAGGTGTCTGTACGGGTTCAGAAGAGGTCGTGGATGATTCCTGTCTGTACAGTGTTAGTGGTCCCACAGGCTGAGGTAGACCTGAAGGATGATAATAATTAGAAGGTGAGCAGGGTCACTGTACTGACAGGCAGTGCTCATCAGACGGGATGTGGCTTTGAAGCTGTTTCCCTCTGACGTGAAAAACATCCATAAAAGTCCAGCTCACGCTCGTTTCAGCAGGTTAATGAAGAACAGAAATCAATTAGCTTTTTATCGAGTGGCACGATTTGTTCAACATATTAGATCAATAAGACAGCTGATCAGACAGCTGATGGAAATGTTACAGCCCTCGTGTTCTGACCCGGCTTTATTATACATCATGTTAATTATGAGGTTACATACACTGTCGTATCCCAGTAGCACCTGAGGCCCCAGAGTCTCCTCCCAGCTCACTGTGGGTGAGTGAAACCAGCAGCAGGGTGGAACGTGATGATACTAAAAAAACAGAATGTTCATATTAAACAGGATTAAAAAAAACATTGTGTGTAATGAATTAAAACTCCACTGATGTTTACTGGATCAGCAAATACACGTGAGTCAGGTGGTTCTCTAGGACATAGGCTGATCAACAAGGAAGGAAGGAAGGAAGTGTTCCTGTAAATACTACAGCCATGCTAGCAACTCTGTGAGGCTACACTTTTAGCTTGAAGCTAAATGCTAAGGTCAGCATGCTAACATCCTCACTGTGACAATACTAACATTCTGATGTTTAGCTGATTCACTGTTTACCAGTTAGTTTAGCATGTTAGCATGCTAACATTTGCTAGCACGTAGCACTTCAGTGTAATTTGTATTGAACCAAAGTACTGGACACGATGCCAATGCAAAGTCACGAAGATCCATCTCACTGGAGACAGGAACATCTGTACCACATGTCAGGGCAGTTCATTCAGTCGTTCATTCGAGACCACAGATGTGAACCTCATGGTGGCACTAGAAGAAAAGGGATCCCACCGGTTCACTAAGATTCATCCCCTGAGGACTTTGAATGTCTTTACAGTTGTTATTTTGCTTTGTGATATTTTTGTCTGGACTGATCAACTCGCAGATTTGTGCAGAAGCATCTGTCTGAGTTGAGATGATCTGGAGTCACGAGTGAGCTCAGACATTTTTAACTGATTCTCTTTCTTGGTCCTTGTTGTGGTTTATTGTAGAAATGTAAACCAGAATTTCTGAAGCCTTTAGATCTTCACACCAACAAATTAAATTCTTCACAAGATCACATTTTGACCTACAGACTTTTTATGAACAAACCAGACCATGGCCTATACAAACCTGTGGTCTGAAGTGAAAATAGCTTCCATAGGATGTGTACTGTAAGACCTGATGTATCTTGACTTGGGAAAAGGAAAAAGAGAGGAAAGTCTCATGTGCATGGTGGAAAGGAGAAAGTCTGCACAGGATCTTTTCCCAAATGTTGGCTCGGATCCTGGCTGCAGTTTGTCAAGCATTTTGTGCTGAGATGTATTCAGATTCTCGGGTATCTTTTACAGCAGCACTTTACCATTTTTTCTGATTTTATCTTTTTTTCACTCATCTTTCTATTTTAGCCTCGCCATGCAATTACAGCGCCCATTAATGTCTCCATTCTCTCCCCTGCCCTCGATAAAATGCCCCAGATCAGTGTCAGATGGGGAGGAGGACTGAAATAGTCTCTCTGTGACATGTGTGTAATATACCAGCCTTGAAGGATGATTCAATATTTATTCACAAATGTTGGAAATCAGAGGACTTAAAGACAAATAATGTTTCAAATGTGCCTTTTGGTTACACACAGACCAAGGTTGGCTTCACTTGAACTGCTTTATGAGACGCAGCATGTTATTCTAAAGGAATCAAGGACATTCAGATAGTTAGAATATCTGGTCAACTGGTTACATATTCTGTCAGTGTAGGTACAAGTGAACGTCTTTTATTTATGGTCATTAAACACAGAAAGCACAAAAATATTTCACACATGGTCACAGGATCGAGCGAATGTGAACGGCCCCTTTGCATCTTTATTCTTTATTCTTGACATGTTTTATTCTGTTGTGAGATATTGTCCTAAATCCTTTTTCTCTCAGTATCATCATGCTTCATGTCTGTGACCTTCAAAGGCGCCTTAGCATAAAGAATGTGTACATGAAGGGATGTTTACCAGAGATGACAGTACCTGCTGAGGCGTTTGCACGATATTACCACGGCGGAAAACTGACTGATCATCCCGTTGTGATGTGTGAGCGATGACTCGCCGGCAGGCAGTTACCAAAGGAAGTGGAGTCTGTGATAGGGATGCTTCGCATTAATACTGGACATGGGATATGAAAGTGACTCTGCACCGGTGGACACAGTCTGGGGTTAGGATCCGTTCAGACCACAGTGGAGACCGGTGTGTCCTCAGCTGAGAGGATTTTGTAAATGCTGTCCCATAAAACCGTGATGCTGTTCTTTCATGTCATGGCCAAGAGAGAGTCGCATGAAAGTGAAATTCTAAAGAGGAGACACCTTAAAGAGCCATAAATAACTCACATTACTTCCCCTTGACAGAAACCTGTGTGTGTTTCGACAGCAGGTCGACATGAACACCAGTCATCAGGCTGAATGATGATGAGTGTGAGGATAAAAACACCACGGGGAGAGGAAATATCAACCTCAGGCTGCACGGACCTGAGCATTCACAGGATCAGAGGTTATTAAACAGAAAGCTGACGACTGCCTCAGACACACTCGGCACAACAGCACCGCCCGGTCTACACAACACACACTGTACACTAGTTAGTCTGAGCATTCAGCCTCTGTGAGCTGAACTGTACCAGCCTGCTCTGTCAAACCATGTGGTTTCAGTGAAGAAACCGTGAAAGCGTCTCCTCCTTCATTCAGCTGGATGATGGGGAACATGTTCCACCAGCTGATGAGGATGAGAACATCAGCTAAAGTCCTGCAGCGCAGCGTTCATCAGCCTGTCATCAGGCGTTTTTTGAATGAAGAAGGTTCATCATCTGCGTCCAACCTTTTTGAAGGGTGGCTGACACTAATGAGCAGTCATTCATCACCGTAATAAAACCAGCAGGAAGATTATTCCTGTAAGTCTCTGTGCTGCCGGAGAACGGCTGGTCATCAGCGTGACGTATGGCCGACGCTCAGGTCCTGTTATGGGCTGCGTGGCTTCTCATGACTGCAGATCAGTCTGTAATTTCAGGAGGATAGAGGATAGCCTGTGTGTTTTAATGTGTACGTGTTAGAGGTGTAACACAATGCTGCACTTCCACATGTACTGAGGAGTTCGCACACAGACACACACACAAATGTAGCTGAGTTTAAATTGAAGCTGTGTAACTGTTAATGGTCATGGTGGACACGGTATGAGTCTTAGCTTTAAGCTAATGTCATCATGCTAATCTCACCGGCATGCTAACATGCTGATGCTAAGCAGGTAAAATGTTTACCATGTTAGCTGAGTGTGTTAGCATGCTAACTTTTGCTGATCAGCAGATAGCAAGGAAGTGTTGACTTTGCACCGAGTACCATGCAGAGAGCCAATGTGAAGTGTGGTCTGAGATGTCTATGATGGAAAAGAGTTGTTTTAGGGAAGAAAAAAGGAAGCTGTCGACAGAAAGTTGAAGGGCTCTCAGCCACTTTACGGTTCCTGATTTCATCTCTTGTGACTGTTGTGCCAGGTGCCAGGTGAGTCTGGTTACAGTGTCAGGTCACAAGATAAAAATTAAACCCATGCAACATCTGTCAAGCTGTGTCCTGCACTGCAGCACAAGTCTGGTCAAACCTGGTGAGAAGTTGTTGAAGCTCACTCAGCGTCTCATTATCTGCACCATTTTTGGAGGTTAGCTGGTTGTAGTTTTGTGTGTTTGAGGAGGAAGTGGTCATGTGACCATTGTGGTAAATCCAGTAAAATGCTGTCTGTATCTGTTCTGAGCAGGTAACGTGGTCATATTTGTGATGATACGGATGAAAATATTTGGTCACTGGAGTTTTTCTCTGTTTCTGCTGCGTCTGATCAGAGGACAGATTTTTCATCATCACAGTGAATAAAAGTTGCGTCTAACCTCTGATGTGAGTGGAAAGATTTTCATCAGCATTCTTTCCCACTGTCGCACGAACAGATGATAAAGATAAACAGATGGTTATAATTCATGACAGGAGCAGTTTTTCAAAGACATCCTGTTCAAACATGAGCATCCTCTGACTCATACTGTACATGCACGCACATGGAGCCTCTGTCGAGTTTCTACTGAACACTCGCACTGAGGGGAAACATTTCCTCCTCAAAGTCACTCCTCTCTCCACTTCTGTCAAGGAAACCCAGTGGGATTGTGGGAGAGGGTGAGGGCGGGGTCCTGAAGTGAGGGCCCACACAGCTGCCTGGCTTTCTGAGTGAAAAGCAGCACGTTCAGTTTGTGGCCGGTGCTTTTCTCGCCGTTTTATGGAAATGCCATTTTGTTTTAAGCTCTTTGTTTGGGATAAACAAAAAGACTCGATGGAAATGAGAGTTAAAGATAAACAGTGGAGCCTGGTTGCTGTTCCTCAGGGAGTGTTTTCAAACATGAACCCATTGAAATAAATGTCATTTTGGCTGCTTTTATTGGAGAACAAACCGCTCCCCGATGAGCCCATTAAAGCACGTGTTTTCTCATGTAAAGTTGAAGCGGATCTTTTTTTTTGGTCCTCTTTCCCGGCTTTGCTGTTGATGAATTTAAAAGCTCATTGTTGTCAATACCTTTTTGTTCTGTTGTCTCTGCTGTCTTCCTTTTGAAGTTCAAAAACTCAGCTGTGAAGTGGGAACTATTTTTTAATGTTTTTCTGTAATAAATCCAGTGGGGAGAAAAAGACTTTTATCAATCTGCTTGCTGATCTATTTGTGGCGTGGCCAGTGAATCCAATCAGAATGCAACCCTTAAGCCCTCAGATTCCACCAACAAAAGTTGATGGTCTCCCAGCTTGTAAGCTGCCTATCAGATAATAAGGGGGACTTGAATACCAGCCGGTGTGTTCCAATGAGTGTGGTCCTGGTGTTTTCACCTGACGTCCACTGTGTCTTTACCGGCCCTGTCTCACTGTTCTCTCCAGGGAAATCTCACAAGAGCAGCTGTCCTTATCAATGTGCCGGCTCCCCGCTCACTGCCTGCCTGGGCCGCATTTTCTATGACAGCAGCACCGAGGTAGCCGTAATCTGCCAAGACTTCAACAAAATTAAACCGCCAACCAGGCGGCCGGGGGAGAGGCAATAGGGAGAGATTTCCTGCTCACCGTGATATGGCAACAGAGGCCACAGACATTAATATGGCTTTGCATCTGCAAGAAATAAGCACTGCTAAGCGCACAAATCTGGACCCCTCAGTTCTTCTGCTGCTGCTTTAAAGGGTCAGTTCAGCTAAAATATAATACGACTCATGTTTTCACTGGACAGGACAGGACGTGGACAGATACACCAGCCGTGTCTGGAAAATCAGACACAGGTGTTTTACATCTTGCATCATGTGATCCTTTAACACAAACGCTGAACAGGCGACAGCACTGGAGCAACAGATGAAAACTAAACAGTAACACGTTAGAGGTAGTTACACTGTGAACCTGCCTTTGTCTAAATACAGGGAATGTGAGAGCAGACTATTTTATTTTATGTTAATTTATGAGAATCTGATGATAAGATCCAGGTGTTTGTGAGTGTGCATACACAGGAGTGAGTTGTTCCCGACTCTGCATTGGGGACAGAACTCATCACGTCAGGTTAAGTCACTGGCTGACGATGGAGGAGACGAGCAGACGATGTGCTTCATTTTTCATTTGTTTGGAATAAACAGAAAAGTTGTGCAGTCAGTGAGGTTCTTACAGTGATATCCATAGAACTGCCACTGTTTTACCATCATGCACAGACCTGTTAGAAGAGCTGACATGTTTTATTGCTGCAGTGTGAGAATTAATTCACCTGGAAACCTGCAAAGTGATTTTTTGATTTTTGCAAACAATTTGCAGAGATGATTGTACAAATTAGGTCACGGAAAATAACGATGAGAATCATCCATGAGGTGAGGAGGTTTAGAGGTGAACTTCCATGTAGTCAGAAGACTGACTCAGTACAGAACCATGAGCTCCGTGTGCTGCTGCTGAATAAAACCATGTTGAGACGCCACATGGTTTGTCGTTGCTGAAGAGCGTGTGCCATTTTCAGGCTTTCCCTGAAGCCTTTCGTTGTGCTCCTGTGCTGTTGTTAAACCTTCTCACCGTGTCGTCAACACTACGAGTGGTTCAGTTACTGCATATGAAACCAAATTCTCCTTCTCCCTATTTGAAATATCTTGGGAAAGCAGTGCAGCTCATTGAGGGCTAAAACAAGGAGAGGGAAGAGAGACACGAGGATTAGATAAAGTCTGGCACATACTGAGATGATAATAAGCAAGGCAAGAAAGTGAGGGGAAAGAGAATGAAACTGAGAGAGAGAGAGAGACACAAACAGATGAAAACAGAGAGGGGGTGGTTATAAAATGATTAAGGGGCATGCTATATAGAATTTCATGATTTGAAAAACACAAACAGGCCTGTCAGATGGCTCTGCTTCACCATCTGTTCTCTGCTGCCAAAACGTACAACAGCAAAGATTTGTGATGCTTTACTGTTTTATACTCTAACTGTAAATAGCTCTCTGATCCTGCATTACTCAAATAATAGTTTGGCCTCAGAAAGTTAAGTCACAGTTGTGCACATGCAAACAAACATGTACATGTGCAGCTTTAAATGTGAGTGTGGACATGTAAACACTGTGTTTGCTTCCTTACAGTTTCAAACATATCCACATTTCTGTTCTTGTATTTTACTGAGTGTGTGAACATGCAGGAAACAGGGTTACAGATCGTGTCGAAGCTCGAGAGTGACTGTTATCATACGCAGCAGCAGCAGCAGCAGCAGCTGCTCTCAGTCACTGAGTAAAGGGTTAACACTGGACGTGCTGGAAATACTCCGCTGGTATTTTTGCCTCACGGAGCCCCTGGCCCCTTCTTGTCCGGAGCCTGTGAGTCTGGACACACAAAGTGAGGGCCAAAGTGCTCCTGGCTCACTAATGCTGCATGGACACCCACACACACACACACACACACACACACACACACACACACACACACTAAAAAGGGACATTTCTTTTGCAAACTCCCCCTCCCTGCATGTAAAGTGCACTTGGTTTGATCACATATACTGTTTACATTACAGGAGGAGAACCCGATATGGCCTCACAGTATTATTCAAAACTATTGATTTTGAACTTTTCATAAGAGGAAGGTGCATTATAGTAACATGATGCCTGCTCATCTCTGTACGATGATGAATGGCCGTGGATCGCTCCTCAATCATCGGAGCCTCTGCTCTCTGTGTGCGGCCTCAGAGGTAATTATCTGAAAATGTGTTTATTAATTATCACTGTGGTTATTATGATCCATCAGTTTATAAAAGGGACCGTAAATCAGACTCATCGCTTATTTTCTGACACCAGATCAGCTTCACAACACAAAACAGGAAAAGATGAAAGTGATGAAAAATACCAAAGATTTGTTTTTATTTTTTTTAATCATCATCAGTAAAGGAAAAGTCCGTAAATCTACCATGGATTTTTTGACCATCAGCTGCTGAGCGAAGTTCTCACATGATGTGGATATGAACAGAAAATGTACAACCAGCTATGAACGACTGCTGAATCATTACAGTGATACAGCAGGAAAAAGCTTTGCAATGTAGATGTAACATACATAGAAACATAAATCCTCAGTTCACCTTTAACCGAAGGTGAAACAGAAACTGTGGAAACGTTAAACACGAGTCCTCACTGAAGCTAATTTAAGAATTTTACACATTTTCCAAAAATGACTCGGATGACAGGACATGACATTTTAAGCAGCAACAAAAAGTCCTGCCCAGTCATTAGCTTCATTATTGCACAGATTCATGTCATTATTGACATGATTTGTACAGATTGTCCTTCTCTTAGTACTTTCTTTCTTTATTATTCTTTTATTTAGTATGTCTAGTATGTTTAATGTGTGTTCTGTTATGAGACCTGCCAGTCGGAGTCTTCTCTTCTCTTTGCACCAACAACACCATGGCAGATTCCTTGTATGTGTAACATACCTGGCAATAAAGTTTTTCTGATTCAGATTCTGACATAATCAGACTGTTAAAGGAAAAATGCTCTTACTCAGCACAATTAGTTTATAAGAAGCTCCAGAGGCTGCCATAAACAGAGAAGGGGAGTGACTGTCCCCATCATAGTACATGGGCTTCTGATGCTGTTGTACCTTCATGGTCCTCCTGGATGATTACAGCGGCAGCGCAGTGGGAGATGAAATAAAGCTGTACGACTGGCTCTATAGCGAGCATCAGATGACTTAATCAGGCCATAAAGAAGGCCTCACTTACAGATGCTGTGTTGCCCCTGTGCTCCGCATTTCATCAGCCCGAGGGAAGGGTGAAATATGCCTCCTCTGAAGGTAATGTGCCCTATCTCTGTCCAAGCGGTGACAAATTTATCGCCCCCTTGACTATTTACAATCCATCCGAGCCGTGATGATCTGGCTTGTGTTATTTAAGCTGCAGAGGAGCAGCCATGTTGATAATACTGCTGTTGTGAGGTGCCAACAAAGAGGCCCGGCAAAAAGTAAAACTAGATTTGTTTCAGGTGTGAGGTTTTGTTGTCCCCATGTGTGTCACCTCAGCTGGTTTACCATGACATGAGTCAAGTAGAAATGACATGCAGTAAAGAGCTGAATTCAGAGAAGTGCTGCAGCTTGAATTCATGTATGTATGTATTCCACTCTGCCTTACGTATCAGATCACTCAAGGTGCGATAATTTCATGTTTCTACCACATGTCATGGTCCTCTGCAGCCAAATGCTGCTGACAGGTTACAGGGCTCTGTAGGTGGGCTAACGTCAAGGTGCAGTGTGGGAGTCTGTCTCAGCGAGCAGAGCAGAACCAGCTCATCTGAGCAGAACCAGCTCAACGCTGAATTTCTTTACCTGCAGCACGAACCTGCACAGTTCAGCTGTGGATTGGTTGAATATAAATCTGATCAGTTTCCGTCCTCTGATCTGATCCGATCCGATCTGATCTGATCTGATCTGTGACAGTGACAGCGCCTCGTGTGCAGACTGTGTGACTGAAACCAACCTACACCAGAAGCAGCTGATATTTCACAGCAACATCACACAATGAGAATTTCTCTCAGAAAGTTAATTAGCTACTTACATTTAATGAACCTAATTAGGCACATTCCAAACTACTAATCACAACAGTGTTAAAATATTGATTTACTAATGCATCTGAGATGTATACAACCATAATCAATAAAAGCTAATTGCACTTGATAAATTATGAATGATCAGTGTCGGCCACAGCCAGAAATATTCTCATAATTAAACACATCTCATAAGATTAAACTACACTGCACTTTAAATGTAAATGTTCAGTCTGCTTAACGTTGAATGTGTGAGCGAACAACACAACCTCAGCTGCCGTGCAGACTCGTCACTGCAGCTCCAGGTCGCTGACAGGGCTGTCGTACATTTACCATGAACACAGATGGTTTAATCACAACACCCACTCACACCACACACACTCACACACACTCACACGCAGCCATACCAGTGTATACCAGTGTTTAAAATCATACCATGATATTTCCTTGTTTTCTGATTTTGTCTCTGCCTTTGGTTTTTATTTCCTGGACCAACAGATCACAGACACAGTTCAAACATCGTCTGATCCAGGATCAGTAATTTCTAAATTATATTCTATAGATACTAACTCTGTAAATAAGACAAGAGGCTGCAGTCACACTAGTGGTTACACTCAGGCACAGTGATGCTTTTAGCTAAATGCTAACACAAACATGCTAACATGCTCACACTGACTGTGCTGATGTTTGCACACTTCTGTGACAGACACCTGCTGATAGGACAGAGCAGAGGATGTGGTGGAGTTAAAGTCAGAAACGGAGGGAAACCTGTGAGCTACCTGAGGAAAACAGCCGGACTTGTTATTGACAGCTCCGATCTTTATCATTGCTCCCTGATCTCCCACTCTATGTACTCTGACTCATGTGCTCCCCTCGGGATGATTGAACTGTTCATGAGATCTGCTTAATCAGGAACAATCTGGTGCTTTACATCAGCGACTAGAAGAATGGACTGAAGTCTTGACTCCAGACACCAGACACCAATGGATGAGACCTGCAGAGACCACGGGGACTGTTTAACTTCCCCTGGATGGCTCTTTGTGTCTGCTACTCTGCAGACTGTCATCAGATCAGTCTTTGCAGTTTAAAAGGTGCTCCCATGTCCTCAAAGATGTAACAGGATGCCAGCTGGACGTGAGGTGCCAACAAAGAGGCCCGGCAAAAAGTAAAACTAGATTTGTTTCAGGTGTGAGGTTTTGTTGTCCCCATGTGTGTCACCTCAGCTGGTTTACCATGACATGAGTCAAGTAGAAATGACATGCAGTAAAGAGCTGAATTCAGAGAAGTGCTGCAGCTTGAATTCATGTATGTATGTATTCCACTCTGCCTTACGTATCAGATCACTCAAGGTGGACGTCTTCCTCGGGGGGCTGGACGTATCTGTGTGTTGTAAGACTCACGTTATCAGGAATAAACAAGGACAAGCCCAGAGAATGATGGTCAGCACCAGCAGCTCCAGGATCAAAGCTCTTATATGAAATGATGCTGGAAATGTTTGTGCTTTGGACAGTATCAACACCTGGTGGCCTCCACTGCTTCCTGCTTCTGGAGCACCTGCGTTTGCCTTGGTAACACTGTGTCCCATCATTCTGATGAGCCCACCTTCCAACATCAGCCCTTCAGGGCCTTGGGGACTGAGCCCACTCACACTGGTAATATTTTATTACTCATTGTGCTACAGAATTATTGTTCTTATTGTTATTACTTATCGGAGCAGCCTAAGCATTAGTTAGGATTAGCTTTCCATTCAAAGTCTTTACTCTAATTTGTCTGGCTAATGGCGGCAGTGAAGCCACTCAGCTGCTGTGTTCAGAGTATTAAGGGTCTGTAAAGAGGGGGAGCTTAAAGAGTGGGGTAACTAATTAGTATTGGCCAGCTCAACTAAAATCACAATAACACAATAAGAATATTCTAATTAGGGACTGGGTTCAGTAGCATTTAGCATTGAACACAGAGTCTGAAAGTTTTTATTTCATTCATAACACATTTCAGCTGTTTCTGTGACAGAAGATGGAACTTCATATTTCAGAGTCTGGCTTCTTCCAATCACAGTTGTTCATTTTAATTATGATTTATGGACCAATTACCAGACAAACATGACACCGACACTAATAGAAACTATGATAATTAACTAATAAAGCCAGACCGTGGAGGTTCTGCTGAGTTCTGCTGAGGGTTGTCGGACTTTCACCACATATTTTATCTTTGCTCTGTGACCTTCATTAACCCCGTCCAAGCAACACAGAGGAAATATTGATTGGACTTCATCATTCAGAGGAAATGAGCAGAATAAATCTCTGATGTTTAACTGCAGGACGCTCTGAACTTTACCTGGAGGTCACCTGTTGCTGCAGGTCACAGAATCTGACGGGTCACAGGACACGGTGTGACGCCGGCGGCTGAGGCCGAGGACTCGTGTTCCTCAACTTATCAAAAAGTAATAAGACAAAATGACACAGGTTCTTCTAAATACTTAAATCTAAGACTTCGTTCCCTCTTCGTCACGAGTAAACGCTGCATTTCCCAGTTATTTCTTTACAGCAGCGTCACTGAGTTGTTTGTATACATCCTTAGTTCTGGGTTGTTTGTTGATTCATAGTCAGGTGTTCTGTCAGCTGGGAACCAGATCCAAAGTGGAACCAACCGTCAGAACCCATCCCTAATTCCTAATACTGAAAGAAAAAGATTTTTCTCTTCTCTCCGGGAGGTGAGAAGAGAAATCCTGATTTCATTTAGTGATTTCCTTCATGTCTCACGGTGCCTTTTCACATCCCGTGGAGAACAGACCTTAAGCTGGTTGCATCACCTTTGGGTTCTAGACTGTATGTAAGTGGTTCGTGGTGGAGCTGAGGCTGAGGGAGTGAGCACCCTTTCACACCTTGTTCATATTATCAGCTGAAGAAGGGCTGCCACGAATGACACGAGCTCCGACAGATGACACCTAATGTTTCACATACGTTTCTGTCTGTGTCTCAAACACACACACACACACACACACACACACACACCAGCATAAATAATCCCAGTGAACAGAGAAGGTGTACATGCTGCAGTGTCCTGTCACTGTCTCTGTGGTTGGTTGCAGCGGTTGTGATGGAAACCAGCAAGATCCGTGTGGATTTTGGCAATGAGCAGTACAACCTCAGCAACACACACGCACACACACACAGACACACAGACACACACACACGCGCACACACAGTAGACAGCTAAATCAAAGTTAAATTCTCATAAAATCTGGCTCAGGCCAGTTAAGCTGTGAAATCAGGTTCAGGTTCTCTGGTCCTCTTGCCTTAATTAGGTTATTTTGTAATTGGTATTTTAAACACTCAATGTTTTTTTGCTAATTAGCTGGCTAAACATTAGGAATTCATAATCATACAGTTTTCATTTGACAGCTTTGATAGTTTAATCTGTGGAGGACAGATTAAGATCTACATGTGATTTCATCTGCTTGATCAGTGAGCAGCTCTGCCAACCATCGTACGGTGACGCTGACGCCGCTGATGGATGTCTGGCTGATCCTTGAGTTTTCCAGTGAAAAGTCAAATGGCTTTTTGTGGTTGGATTCAGCTTGTCAGAGGGATGTTAATGCACAGGACTGAACATGGTGGATTTAATAATTCACCTCCGAGTCCCAGCATTGTATTATGTCTCACAGGAAAGTTTAATGTTGTAAAGCAAAGTAGTGGATTTCTTTAAGTAAAACTTACCTCAGTGACGTCGGAGAATCCGTGTGTGTGTGTGTGTGTGTGTGTGGGGAGGGGGTCAGTGAGTTAGCTTGTCCTGTGCTGTGAGGTTAGCGTGCTCCTCTCATGAGTCACATTGTGCCAATGGCAGTCTTCACTTTCGGCTGAAAAGGAGCAGCTCTCGACACCTGGTGTGGTGGTGTAGTGCACTGCTGTCTGCACCATGCCAGCAGTGGAGTTAGCAGTGACAAGGACTTGGCAGAGCAAAGTGAATTGTGAATTCTAAAAAACAGCGACAGCGTCGTCTCTGCTGGCCTGAGTGCCAATCACGTTCTCCTTCCTCTACAAACCAGGCCCAACATGTTCCACTGTGCACACACACCCGTCAAACTGCCACGAAAAATAAAATAAATAAATGTAAAAATCAATGACTGGACCTCAGTAGAATCTGCCGGCGTTTTAACATCCCCTGTTGCTTTTTCAGCCTCTCTCAACACATGGGTTCCCAGCATCCTTCGCCTCATCCCTGTGTCAATACGATTTCCTTCCACTTGTCCTGCTCGCCAACTTCTCTCAGCAGTGGCTTAGAAATTATGATTGCTTGTTGTACTGTGACTTTCCCAGCCGCTGCCTCTCAGTCACCTACACACACTTTACTTCCTCTATTGTAGCCTCGGGTCCCCCGCCTCCCTCGCTCTCTCCATCTACACCCCCCCAACAATTCTCTGCTTCCTCTTGCTCTTCCTCTCCACCCTCCACTCACTTCAGTGCCTTTGTGATCGGAGTGACAGGCTTTACAATATGTCGCTGTGGATCTACCTCACCTTTAATATTTCAATAAAATGCCAATGCAAGGTGATGTAGGACCCTGGGGAATGGCTGGTGTAAGTCTGTCCTCTCTTCCTCTCCCTGTCTGGGCTTCATTCTCTCTCATCTTCCCTTTTCAGTCAAGACAAAAGGCTAAACAAACAGCCACAACCAGTAATTATGGCAGACAATACAGAGGAGAGATGGAGCCATGTTCAGTCGTAGCTGAGGACAAAAAGTCACAGTCTCCCATCTGAGTGCTGCCGAGAAAGCTAATAAAGAGAACGAGGAAAATTAAAAATATATTTGTTTAAAAATTAAACAGCTGCAAGGACCTGAGAGAAGCTCTTTATATGCTGAGTCTCAGGTTCAGAGAATTGTGTGACGCCTGTAATGGGAGGTGATGAATTTGAAGTGAAAACCGCTTTTATTACAAATGCTACAAAGCACCAATCTGCAAAGTAACGGGGATTGAATTGCCTTGAAAATGTGTTCAGACATTCATGGTCTCAAAAGGCAGAATCTGACCTTGGTGATCCCCTGACTTTCCCTCTAGCGCCACCATAAGGCTGACATTTGTCATTCAGAGTGAAATAAGTACAGATTGACATTGAATTTGTTACAGATGCTCAGGTTCACAAGAGGATAAATTATGAAGTGAGAGATTAGTGAAATCACATGAAGTCACATGGTTCTCAGACACTGACTCTGAGTGTCTTGGCTGAGCCGCTGAATTTTCCTGTAGCGCCACCATGAGGCTGACATTTGTGGTTCAGACATTCATGTTCCCCACAGGACGAACTTTTCAGACAGGATCATCATCAGGCCAAAATTTCACTTTGTCCAATATTTCCCATCAGCCTCAGCTGTTTTCTGTTAGCATGCTAACTCGCTAAACTAAGACCAGTACACATGGAGAACATTGTACCTGCTAAACATCAGCGTGTTAGCATTGTCACTGAGCATGTTAGTGTGTAGCTCTCCTCACAGAGCCGCTAGCATGACTGTCGACTCTCAGTCTTGTTTAACAGGGAATTCCCTGAGAAACAGCACAACTGTTCTGCAACCAATCAGAAGTTTTAATACTGTGACGCAGTGAAGATGGCCACAGGCTGAGGTCCTCATTTGTTACAGACATCCTTAAAGGGCAGCAGTTCGACAGCAGATTTCACTTCTGCTGCCAACAAATAAAACCAGACCACTGCCACACTTCACGTATCCTTGAATTAATGCCAGTTACTCAGCAAGATGAATATTTATCAAGGTCTTATCCGAGGCATCTTTGAGCTAAATGCGGTTACATCCCCTTGAGTAAACTTCTGATAGCAGATGATATCTACAATGGATGGCTGAACACCGTGACTAAGGAGCGTATTTATTTTTTCCATCATCATGTCTTATTACTGAGCCACTGTAAAAGTCGCTTTTCGTTTTTTTAATGACTTTTGTCACTTTGAGGTTTGAAAAGTTGTTTGTTTGAGTGAATTTTCCCGTAACACACACGGACGATACCTGACACAGTTTCTCCGTCCCTGACCTGCACGGTTTGTCTGTGAGAGCGAGAGAGAGGCAGGATGTGTGAGCGAGGCAACGCTCCAATGTCCAATATTAGAACATGGCCTGGGGATAATGCTCAGCACTGGGGCCTTTGAATTCTTAATCCAGAAGACAAGAGGAATGGATTAATCATGGAGGAAATCTGTCTTAGCGGCAGGTCGAGTATGTTTGATGGGCTTTAGCAAGGGGCAGAATGTTAAAGGTTAAAGAAGCTGCCGCTGTGATCGCTTCAGCCGCCGAGACGTTTTTGAAATTCATCCAATAAGCTTCAACGTGTTTACTGCGTGTTTTGTTCTGGAATCAGGCGGGAAAGAAAAAAACCTGGGCTAAATGGAATGAAATGAATAATGTGAGATAATTACAGCCACTGATTTAGAGTCAGCTGCTGTTTGTTCTCTTTACATGCATGTTAATGGTCATGTGAATAAAATCTGTACTGTGGGTTTATATGATACAGATCTCAGTTAAACATCTGCTGACACGTCATATCTGCACCCACTCATCGAGCCTCGGTGGTGGACGGGTGGAGACAGTGAGATTTCCTCAGGCTTCACTGCCACGTCACCTTACACACTGGTCAAGGACACACGAGGGACACGTTGTCTTGCGGTCTTGAAACCACATTTTTCAACAGATTTTCAGGACGTTTTCATGAAATCCGATCCTGTTTTCGATTCTGATTGTGCTCAGCGTTGTTTCAGAACAGGAAGTGATGCACGTATGTGACCCAGTGTTAGCTGCTGCTGTGTTCATATTAAAAGCATAAACCCCAGGGTGGCTTTTATTGTGAAGCTGTCACAGGAAACGTGACGTATTTGTCACTGATGTTAGACTGACCTCTGATGATGCTTCCTCAGCTGGACTCATGGCAGATGTGACCTGCTGCTGTGCCATCAGACTGCAGCTGCTCATGACACTGACGTCTCCATTCAGATTCAGAGAACTTTATTTGTCCCTGGGGGACAATTAACGAAGACAAGGCGAGTTAGTTTGTGTTCAGTCGCTCTCGTGTTGTTTTTGTGACACAGCAGCAGCAGCTTTGTGAGGAAAGGCCTGTTGTAGTAGATGTGTTGTTACCATCAGTGACCACGAAGTACTGTGTTGATTCATATTGAGTTTAACTACAGAGCTAAAAGTATCGCACTGTGTTGTGAAGCCAAACTGGGCTGAAACTGAAAACTTAAAACACACTGTTCATCCTCCTGTGATGAAGCAGACATCAGACCAACCGGCCTGCTGCTGAGACCTCTCTGCCTCAGACAGGCACTGAGTCCAGAGTCTGAGGAAAACTCTGGAGGAGAAAGGCGATACCTCTGTCGCCTTCCCTTCACTTCATTCAGACGCGAGCTTGATCAATGCTTTGGCTCTGTGTGGACTGGCACCGGTGTTCCTAGGCGTCACTGGGCTCGTTTGTGTAGACTACTTTCCAGTCTCCCGTCTCCCACCAGTGCAATCACACTTCAGAGACCCTTCAAAGAGAGTTACAGAAGTTAAAAGACTCACTGATTTCTGATAATGATACGCTTCCACTTTTTAGGTACTCACTGGTTCTTTGTAGCTGTTTGTTTTGTCCTTATTCCACAGTCACTCTTCTCTGTCCTACTGTATGTG
This sequence comes from Toxotes lorentzi, assembly GCA_037833715.1. Taxonomy (NCBI): domain Eukaryota; kingdom Metazoa; phylum Chordata; class Actinopteri; family Toxotidae; genus Toxotes; species Toxotes lorentzi. Next base: position 18,213,063 of record JBBMJY010000013.1, read on the forward strand.
ACCTCAGTGACAACACAAGCAGCTTCCGCAGTCAGTCAGTTGTTCAGTGATCAGGAATCCAGACGTCACCATCATGTGCTGAAATGTTAGCCGAGCCCGTTGCTATCAGTCCCACGTTCCTGTCACTTCTCCTCGGCCCTTTTTTGCATATTCATTGTCAGTGTAATCTCCCTGACGTGTACCCAGGGGAGTCAGGGGGATAACCTGAAGAGTTCATCTGTCCCGTGTTTATCTGGGCCGCGGCATGGGGGTGGGTGTAAGGGTGCAGAGTGGACGAGCCAGGGCTCAGCTGGGTGTGTGCATACATGATTTATGTGGCTTACGCAGAGAAGAGGGAGATAGAGACGACCTTCCTGGGAGTCAGAGCCGACGCTCTCTCCCTGCATGTTGGAATGCACTTGATTACTGCGGGTGTGATACTACATAGGAAATGTCACATTACAACATATAAGGTGAGAGACGTATAGCTTTGAAGGTTTAATCAGGTTTCCTCTTTTATAGCTGCAATCTCACATTTAATGTGCGGACTGGAAAGTGGTTCTGCTTTAAGAAAAGATCTGCAGCTGTTTTATGTGTGAACACGTTGTTTTGCTGCTGTTTGTCGCTGATTGACACAACAATGATTCAGCTTCAGCTCCTCTGCACCTCTGATGCTAAAGATGAGAGACAGTCTGCGTTCAGGCAACGTCATCGATTCAGAGTGAATATTAAAGCCAGAAGAAAGTCTCTTCATTATTACAGTTTAATGGAAAACACTGAACATCAATCAGTTCGTTTCTGAAAATTAGAACAAAAGAGCTGAGGAGATGGATCTCACAGTTCAAATACGACTGAAAATACACAAAGCGTTTCCTGAGGTTTGGTGGAGGTCAGACGAACCAACACAACGGTAATTCAGTGTCTCCAACAGCTGCATGAGAACACCCCCCAACCGCATCTAAAACTACATGTGAGCTTGGACTGGGGCTGTTAACGCCTGCAGCGCTCACATATGGTTTTACCAAATGAACGTGTTTCCAGTTGCTTCCTTTTGACAATTCAATCCAGAATCCATTGTGTGTTTGACCGTGAGGCGTCTTTAACTCCTGTCAAAACACGGGAATGTGCAGTGGACGTTCCGTCCGGTCGGCGTGGTTGAAACCTCGTACACGAGTTCATGTGACACGATTGTGTTTGATTTACAGGACACGTCCAGCTCGTCAGCTGATGAGCTGTGTTTATTGATTTATTTGGATCCCCGTTAGTCACTACTAAGCTAACAACTACTCTGCCTGGGCTCCACACAAGTAAACATTGCATCATAAAACAAAACAGTAGTGTAGTTAAAGAGCAAGGCAGAAGGGAACAAAAGAATAACAATAAACAAACAAACATTTCCATGATGCCTCGTACAGTCAGTGTACAGGAAGTAGTCTTTTTCAGCGTGTTTGTGTTGTGTCGTCCACAGCAGCTGTTAATTCACTTTGCCCAGATCACAGAACGTCCCTGCATTTATCAGAGCATCTGACTGAGTCTTATTAAACACATTAAAAAAACAGCCTGCTTCCTGTGACTGTACACAGCACAGGAGAAATGTGTGGAGGAAAAAGAGACGTGCACGTGTTTTTATTAAGAGCGAAGCGATCAGCCGCTGCTTCTAAAACACGTTGGATACGCTGTATTGTGTGCAGTTGTTTATGTGGCAGCTCTGTCACAGCTGTCAAATGCAGGCCACGTAAACCCCAACAAAATGAAATCGCAGGCAGCGTGTTTCCTCAGACGAGATCGCTCTGCGGAGGTGGTAGGTGACATGTTTATCCTTAATTTATGGGTGAAGTGTGTGTCTGTGTGTGTGTTTACCTTTCCCTCTGAGAACCTGTCGGTGTGTGTAGTGTAACAGCACATGGACTGTGTGACTGTGAGGGGTTCGTGGCCCTGTGGACCAGACGTCCTCTTTTCATGCTTTCATTACCAAATAATCAAAAGTATATTCAGTTATTGAACATCATAAACAGCTCATAGACCAGTTTCCCAGTGACTGTGTTTCCATACACACTCATGTCCTTGTTGTAATTGTCATGTTGGGATTTGAGAAGGTCTGGGTGGGATTCATCAGACTCTGTTTCAGTCTACAGCAAGTTCTGAACCACCTGGAGCCCTGTACAGGTGTGGCTCACCAGACGTAAAGCTACGTGTGCTCACCCTCAGCTCATGTTGTCATTTCATTCATGTGAGCTGGTCACTCTCACTCCTGCAGGAAACATCTGGATTTAGACCAAAGCTGCATTTATTAGGGATGCACCGAAATGAAAATTACTGGCCAAAAACCGAAGGAAATTATGCCAGTTATTAGTACCACTGCATTTATGGCTGTGACTGTGTACTAACCTCACTAACATTTCAAGGCATT